>JARBER010165718.1:0-16441 GCA_030265075.1 Balanus glandula
CGAGGTAGGGCCTGTTCATGACCTGTCCACCCGGTCGGCGTTCCACTTGGACCCACTTTACCCCTTCTCCTTCATCCTATAGCTCCGCAATGGTCAAACATGACCGAAGGGGCTCTATCCAAACCAAACCAAAAATTGTAATCGAATGAATGTTATGGGAACATATTTTCTTTTGGATATTGCGAATCTCGGTATACTATACATATAAATAAGAAGTGCATTGTGCCTACCAGTACTGTAGTTATATTTAGATTACCGTAGAAATATCATTGAACCGACACCGAACCAGGAACAAGGTATTTTCCACGTTACGCACTCGCTTTCAACGACCAGATTTAACCAGTTAACCAGGAACCGTCCTGACTGTTCCGGGGTTTACTGTCACCAGGCGGCTGCTCCCTGCTTTGCCTTGACGCAGGGCAGGGTCACCAGCGAGGGTAATCCGCGTAACGAGTGCCTCCCGCCCGGCCGACCGGCGGCGTCCATGTGGGACCGGAGCTCCGACGGTCAGACCCGAGGCAGGGAAGACGAGAGGGCAGGGCAGGGGCACAAAACGCAGGCCGCACCGCGCGGCCGGCCAGCCCGGCAGGACCCGCGGCAGGACAGCCGTCAGTCGCGGTCCGGCACCGCTCGTGTCAAGGTTGTCGTTGGCGGGGCTGCGGGGCAGTGGAGGTCTTGACCTGTGTGTGCGTGTGTTGAGATAGGGGAGCTTAGGGAAGGGTTCGTAGTATCAGGCTGCTCGTGCAGTTTGTGTTCCGGAGAGGGTTCCGAGACAGTTTAGTTGGACGCGGCTCTGCGTCTTCCCGTCGTGCGTCCGCCCGAGGGATCCGATTGCTAGCCATCGCTTCTAGTCTGATTAGCTGGTGCGTAGCTGAAGCGCAGAGCAGACTGGCCAGAGCAGCAGCAGCAGCAGCAGTAGCAGCAGCAGCAGCAGCAGCAGCAGCAGCAGCCGCAGCAGCAGCAGCAGCAGCAGCAGCAGCAGCAGCAGCAGCAGCAGCAGCAGCAGCAGCAGCAGCAGCAGCAGCAGCCCACGGTGGACCAGCGGAGGAGTGTGTCCGCGTCACCCTACCCGGGACGGAACTCGGAACAGTACACAGTAGCAGCGTGGCAACGGAATAATGGGTAAGTGAAGACAGACATCACTACTTGACTTACCGCTGATTTTCTGCATATGCGTATGGACGCATTAGTGGATATTAGTCATACAACGTTCGTCTTTGTTATCCCGTTGACCGTGTTCTTTGCCGGCGGGGCCGACTCTGCCCCCTCGTTTTTTCACTTGCCACTTGTGAACCGTGCCCGTGAGTCCGATGGCCTTCCAACATTGTGACTGACTAAAATTGAACTATGCGTTATTTGTCAAATTTCAAACAAAAATCGGCCCGGCAAAGACGGTGTCAAGCTCCTGTTTTTGAGAGGTTGTTGCGAGTTTCACTACATTCTGTCCTGAATCGTTGCGATGTATCGTCATTTAAAAAAGAAAAGAAATAGAAATTGTATTTTGAACTATAATAACATTGTGTTTTGACATTTTCTTAAGTGGATTATTTCCTTGAAATATGAGTTATTTATTCTAAACCGCGGCCGTGTCTCTGGGCTCTGAGATAGTTATAAAATGAAAAATGTACGCCTTAGTCTAGACTAGCCTACATGTGGTTGTACGGATATCCCCAAAAGACACTTTGTTTTGAACGGAACTAATCATAGCAAATTCATGACTTGAACTAAGTCTAAAATAATATTGTCGGTAGTCAAAAAGCGAAGTATTATAATTTCGCTTTCCTCTCTCGCGGTTTAGTGAGTGCCGCGTACAAAAAGAATATCGTCAGCTCCGCTCGTGTAGCTCGGTAGGGACAGCGCTGGTCTCGACGATGACCTGACCTGGCAGTAGCAGCCCGGGTTCGAGTCGCTTTGTCGCCCGCTATTTACTCCTGATTTGGATCATCTTCGGCCGGTGGCAGCGAAAGCGTTTAAGATCCGTTAGCGTCAGAAGGCAGGGTAGACCGCGGCCAGGGATGTCGGCCTCGCAACGTTCCGCCTCTAAATTCTGCTGGACACCAGGAATAGCGCGATTGGATGTGACTGTTACGGTCAGGGTTCGCGCAACAAGCTATGCTTAGGGTGGGATCTCGCCTCAGAAATGTATCCATTCAAAACTTTTGGACTGATTTTCTTTATAATTCCTCATTTTCACTTCACTTCAGTCGGTGCGTCCAACTGTTGTAGATGTCGCCACCATCGGCCGGGTGCTGATACCCAGCAGCGCCACCTACAACCCCAGACGTATCGCTGTTTATGCTTCGAGGCCAGGATGGGCCGGACCTGATATCCAAGCAGCGCCACCAATAACCCTGTAGGTGTCGCTGTTGTAGATGTCGCCACCGTCGGCCGGGTCTGATACCCCAGCAGCGCCACCTACAGCCCCGGCCGTGTCTTCGTTACAGATGTCGCCACCGTCGGCCAGTGCTGGTACCGCAGCAGCGCCCCCTATAACCGCGGTCGTGTCTCTGTTTCAGACGAAGTGACCTACGAAGAGAAGCGTCGGGCGGTGTCCCTGTTGGAGCGGCTGACTTCGCAGGCCCGGCTCGAGCTGCTTAGAGATGGTAACCTGATCGTAGCGCCGACTATGGAAGCCTCCGCAGAGGGTAGGTACTAGGTATGGGAGGATAACCCCACGTGATCCGAGCCTCGACCACAGAGACCTGCGCAGAGGGTATGTCATTGGAAGCGTAACCTGATTTGAGCATCGGTCACGGAGGTGGCTGCGCACGGGGAAGGGCATGACATATTGGCAGATGCAACTCTTGTAAATCGTTCCACCCTAATAAGGTAATGCATTGCCTTGCCGAGGTCAGGCCCGAATGGCTAACTATTAAGACCATTGGTATGACCAGGACTTGAAGTTCGTGGGGAACTGGCCGGCAGACGTCAGGTTGTAACTACCCTAAAAACGGCTTCAGCTTTTTTTTTTACAAAATATTCCTTTTTGGACGTCATTAACCTAGTTCAATTTTTCATCATTCATCATTCATCATTCAATTTAAACTCTCTTAAAATATTTTATAAATCTAAGGGGTCACTAGCCGAAGATAGGGGGACGTGTTGACGCCCCCACCGTGGGACGATCCTTATGATCAGAAGCAGGACTCAGTTTGTCTGACCGAAACTGACGCGCCGTCCCCTCCGTCAGGGGTGCTGATCTCCGAGGTGCTGGGCATCTTCCTCTTCTTGTTCCTGCTGCTCGGCATGGTGGGGTTCTTCCACAAGGAAACCAACTGTGCGACGCAGATGAGCCAGTGTCTGCGGAAGAAGATGGCCCGGCTGCTGCGAAGACTGCGACACAAAATCTGCCGCTTCGACCGAGAGTGGAGCCGCGAGGAAGGTAAGACAGACAGGGAATGGAGTGGTGAGGAATATGACTTATTAGAACGGAGTGAAGCTGTAAAGAATGTGAGTTATTAGACATTAGACACGGAGTGAAGCAGCGTAAGGAATGTGAGTTAGACATTAGACATAGAGTGAAGCTGTACTGAATGTAAGGCATTAGACACAGAGTGAAGCTGTAAGGAATGTGAGTCATTAGACATAAGACACAGAGGGAAGCTGTGAGGAATGTGATTCGTTATACATGGAGTCAGCTGTGAGAAATGTGAGTCATTGAACACGAAGTGAAGCTGTGAGGAAGGCAATTCATTAGACAGAGTCGAGCTGTGATAAAGTCGAGTCACAAGACACCTCCCAGACAGGCGTGTACCGCGACATATCCAGCTCTGATGACGTCATTGATCCCTGTTGACAGACTCGTCCAGCTGTGACACCTCCATAGGCGTGTACCGCGACATATCCAGCTCCGATGACGTCATTGGTCCCTGTTTTCAGACGCGTCCAGCTGTGACACCTCGATAGGCGTGTACCGCGACATATCCAGCTCTGATGACATCGCCGGGGCCGAACAGAAGCCGCCGGAGGCCGCGTTCCACCACCGCACGGCGCTGCTGGAGCTCTTCACCGACCTCGAGCTGCACCAGGAGGTGGTCCGTGACAGCCTGCGGGGCTACGACGCGTTCCTCTCCCGGCTAAACGGGCCGCAGTCGGCAGCACCGAAGCTGAAGGGAATCCTGCGCCCGGCCGACGCCGCGCCCGTCCACGGGAGACACAAGAATGGTCACCACGGACACCACGGACACCACCGGCACCGGCACGCGCCAGCTAGATGTGACGTCATAGCCGAGACGGAGCTGAATGGTGACGTCATCGCTGAGAACGGCGCCGGAGTCGAGGGGAAGAGCGAGCAGAATGTGGAGACAAAGGCCGGACAAGACACGCAGATGCAGTCGGATTGTAGGAAAATGCCCGGCTCGGAGTGTGATGCACAGACAGACTTTGACGTCACCACGCAGGAGGTCTGTGAAGGCACAGTAGAGCCTGAGGGCAAGACGGAGGCTAACCATGACGTCACACAAGTAGCTAACGCTGAAATGGCGGAGACTGTCGGTGACGGTTCAGCAGAGGGTCGTCATGGTATCACTGAATATGCCGGACGCAATGATTCACCAGCGACTGCCAGACGTCAGCAGAAGGAAAATGGCACCATCCCCGAGATCATGGCCAGTGACGTCACAGCAGAAAACGATCAGGACACGCAGCCGACCTGTGAGGTCTCCTCCGAGACGGCCATCCGAACAACGCCGATGGACAGCGAGCCAGTCTTCTATATCGTCTCTGAGGACATCATTGGCACCGGTGATAGTGACAGAGAGCTACTCAAAGAAGGTCCTACTTTGATGCAAAATGGCGTCTTGCAGGATGTCATAACGTGTCGGCAAGATGCCGGCCGCACAGGCCCGGTATGTGTTGTCCAGATGGAACGCGACAGCACGCCAAACGGAGATTTCTCGTCTGCCGGGTGATGACGTCACTCTGAAACAAAATGGCGTCCTCGCAGTTCATACAGACTCCGGTGTGTCGCTCTGTTAAAATAGGCGGCGCTCTTCGTAAGAATGACACGGAGAGGTAATATGAGAGTATCACACTTCTTCAGGATGTCTGCTCATGGCAAACACGGTCCGAACGTCGGACGTCAGATGTCTGGATATAGTTTAGGTTTAACACTGGTATGGTTCAACGACGATATGTGTACATATTACTGCGACTTGGTTATGCCGTGAACGAGCATGTGTGTTCGTGCATCTTGGTGGGTTGGTACAAATGAGCGTTGGTGGGGAAAGAACTGACTGCTGTTGGTGGCGGGAAGACTGGCTAACTATCGACTGGAACGAGCCCTCTATGGTAGCGGACGGGCGCGCAGAGGCAGAGGCAAGGTGTGCTGGCACGCAAGGAGTGCATTTTCATTGCAATAGCATTGCAACATTGCGGCAATGTGTGTTTCGGTCAGTGCTTCGGACTGATAATTTGCCGGCAGTTTTACACTCATGTCCCTGGCATTGCTCGCATGCGTGTTTTTATATTTTTATACATCAGATGGACGAAATCGGCACGCACAGAAAGGCAGCGTGATTTGAGACGTATTTATTTGTGTAAGCTTTCGTTTTTATGTAAATTGGCGATGATAAATGCATGCTCACTTGTCAAGGGCTCTCTGTACTTATACTTGACTCCTGCAAATATACGTTTATCTTGTTTTCACATTGTTTATATCTCCAAAACTTATAGAAATATTTTAATAATTATTTTGAGAAAATTACCTAAATTTGAGTAGCGGATTGCCTGATTGGTTATATTCTCGTAACAGCTCATTTGATAACAGAGTATGTACGTGTATTTGTGGAAAGCTTGCTTGTAGTTACAGCTTAGGAATCAGCCAGACCAGGCTTCTAAGGTGGTTACGACCACAACTCATTCATTCTCCAACCCTTCAAACATTGTCAAGTTATCCTGCAGGTCTAGCAAAGTAAAAAAATAACTTGTTAAGTCATGAATATTTGTAGCGTATATACCTATACTGAGAAAGCCAGTATAATGAAAACAAAAACGGAATATGTTTGAATCATGCATGTATTGCATCTGCAGAACCTGCGGTGCGGAGGCAATCGTTTTGGCATTGGGCAGTAACATGAGGTCTCCATGATGAAAGACCTGAGGTAGATTGCGCTCAACCTGTAGGCGAGCATTCATGTCTGTAAGCACATGCCGGATACACGCAAACTCACCATGCAAACTACGTGAAACTATGCTTAGTTTACTACGATAAAAGTCGATAAAATCATATTCACTCTGCTAAAATGCACTGGAGACCCGAGATCAAATTGTGGTTTGTGTTGAGAACATTCCGCAATACAAACATGATGCAATCCATGGGACATTTCTTCTAGCGAAAAGGGCGCAATGCCGCACTACCAGAACACTGTTCAAAGCGAGCTGCATTCATCCGATCGAAATGCAGAGCTTTCCCGAGTATATGTGGGCTAACTATAAAAAGCACTTAATTACAGCCAAGCACGCCACTACACAACTACCTTGAGTAAATGCGGATACATAAAACACACTGATCTACATTGGGGCACTCCACTAACCTAGCCGCGTGACCGTATACAGCCCAGCATTGGCACAGCACAAGTTTCCAGCAGTAGGTAATCCGATCCCTGAGGTCAACAAACCCAGCGTAAACATCGACACTAAACCATAAAGAGCACTAACACAGTCGGTCACGTGGTGACCGAATCCCGCGTGCTTTGGCCCAGAGGCAGCTTTATGGCACAGCGACCGACAACGGCGTTAAACCCCGGTCATGATTCACCCGTATGGTTCCCAGGTCCCTGAACCTTGCTTACAATGTCGTCACTGGGCACGGTTCGTGCTCAGCAAGTAAAACTCCATTGAAAGACACAGGTCAAACAAAATACTACAAAACTCGCTAAATCTACCTCGAGTCTGATGGGCTCAGTGCGTATGGCAAAATACTGAACACCACCCTCAGATATACTCAAACCAACCACTGAAAGACAAAGGCCGCCACCAAGAGGAAGAAGATTCCGACACTCTGTCGCCAGTCCCTCCGATCCCCGCCGTCGGCAGAGGCGCCTCGGAGTCTAACGAGTCCGCGCTGCCGGGCAGCTGCATCGGGTCCTCAAGCGGCCACTGATACTCTAGTGCAGGGACATCCGACCCTCGCACAGCACCGTTAGTGCCGCTGCATCCGACCCTCAGCACAGCACCGCTATCCGCGCAGCTGATTGAGCCCCTCGAGCAGCATCTCGTGGTCTGTCATCACGTCCTCCTCCTCGCCGGGCACGAAGACGTGGTCGTTGGGCAGGTGTCGCGGCCAGACTCCCTGCCAGGAGACGGGCGGACTGGTCGGCGGCCAGCGGCTCTGCACGGCCGGCGGGTCCGCCTTGGTCCTGCGGCCGCTGCTGCCGCAGTTGGTCGGGTCGGGGAACTGGCGCCGCAGCCACGGCAGCGGCACGTAGCGGTGGCCGTCGTAGTCGGCGAAGTAGCGGCCCAGCTCCGGGTGCGACACGCGCCGCGGCCACTCGCAGAAGTCGAGATTCTCTGCGACGAGAAGTCGAGACGGGCGTCAACGGCAAGGTCACACAAACAACGGCAAGGTCAACGGCAAGATCACTCTAAAAGGCGCACAATTGGCACCTCTAAATAAGCTTTACAAATCAAAATTGTACGCGTCTATAGCAATGCCTTTGTTTGTTTGTTTATTGGGGTTTTAGGGCCGTCGACTTCTAAGGTCATTTTGCGCCCATAATGTCTTTGTTAGATACGTATGAAGCCTGCCTCTGTCCACCAATAGCCCCCTCCCTCCGTGCAACACTCACTCTCGGTGACGAAGAGCAGCTGTTGGGCCCCGTCCAGCAGCAGGTGATAGCGGCCCGGCACCTCGGCATTCGGCACCAGACGGCCGTTCCTACACATGAGGCACTGCAGCTGAGGACAGAGAGGACCAGTGACGTCACCACTGCAGCTGTGGACAGAGAGGACCAGTGACGTCCACCAATTCCAGGATCCCTTCATCGTGACGTCACCCTGGGAGCAGATTTGCCTTTACCCCGACGTCCGATCGTGCGTTAAAAGCATGAGCTTTACCAAATGATGACAGCATAAGTTCAACACATATAGCAGAAACCAGCTATTCTTCAGATTCAGCTATTACTTTTGATTAGTGAAATGCATCTGATTTGTCAATATGTGTGTGAATATAATTTTTTTTAAGAGGTTTGAGTGGAGATTGTTGAGGAAGTAAAAGGGGCGCCGATCCATTGGTAAAACATGCTACCATATTAAAGGGACATTGCCACCTTAACATTAGTTTTGAGTTGAGATAGCCATTCTACGTGCTGGCCTCTGAAAATAAGTATGGTATCAGTTATAACAACCAAAATGTTCTAATTAAAAAGATATTCGTGTTTAACTTTTACATCTGAAAAACTTAAGCCCTTAGTGTATTGGTATTAGGGCTTAAGTACTGATGACGTCATCTCTGTCTATAATATTTGTATTGTAGTCGACTTGGCCAGAAACATTGGCAGCAATTAACAGAGTGAAAAATTTTTCCACTACCCAAACTTCCTTTGTTTTTCTTTCCTATGACGTCACCAGACCAGATAATATAACTTCGGTTTGTAAGAGTGAGTTATTTTTTTGGAAAACTAAATGTGATATTCGTGATCAGCAGCATTCATTTAATATTTTAGCAAAATATGACTTACATTTGACAACTTTCATAAAGGTGGCAATGTCCCTTAAACAAATTGTGTTACCAAATGTCATGCGACACGCTGGCTCTCATTTCTCCCTAATAGGTAAACTTTAAACTTTAGTAAAGCAATCTCGCAGAGACGAACATGAGGCGTGAACACTGCAGCTCTTGACTAGGCGGGCGCCACCTCGGCGGGCGCCGTCTCTGCAGGCGCCGTCTCTGCGGGCGGGCCGTCTGGGCGGGCAGCCCGTCTTACCTCTGCCACAGCCATCTTGACGCACAGACTGACGTGGTAGACGACCGCGCGCCGGTGCGGGTGCAGACGGAACCGCACCAGGTCGCCGACGCGGAACCGGCAGCGCGTGTGTGGCGGCGGCCAGATCTCGCCCTGCAGCGCCCACGCACACCAGCAGTCGTAGCCGCAGTCGCACTCGTCCTGCTCCACCGGCTCCTGAACACGCACAAACGCGCCCACATACATATACAGTATACGTAGTATATACGCACGCCCACGCACACGCACACACCCACACGCCCACACATGCAAACTCGACACGTGTTAGCAAGATGATGATGATTATTATAATGATGATAATTATAATCATAATTGGGGCTTAGGTTCGACTTGGTCCACATGACGCACACGGAAATAAGCAGTTTGCAGCATTGAGCATTGAGCATCCTCAGATACAGCATAATCGTGCCTTAATACTATAACTATAGGACATGTACAAAGCCGGCGATTAACACGAACAAAAACATTGAGGTTAAAAAGATGAATACGATAAAATTACAAATTTGAAAAGATAATTTGAACAGCGTCCAAGGGACGGTCAGCCGGATTTTAAAAAGCATGTCAGGGCACCTATCCAACTTGCTATAAATTCAATACACAGCTGGTTTATCCAGGGCGCCACGAGGTACAGCACGACGGCTGCATGTTTTTGTTCCGATCCCGGCGTGACATACCTGCGCAATAGCTCTCCTCTCCTCTTTCTTGGCGGCCTTGAGAATACGCAGATGCTGGATCCTGAGCTCTTCCGTGAAGGTCTGATAATTGCTCGTCTCCATCAACTCCAGCACTTCTGGTGTCTTCATGCGCTCCTGCGAACAGACGCGACGTGTGCTAGTTACAGGACGCGGCACCGGCTGAGCCAACACGGGGCATTTCCGGCTACTTGCTACCATTTAAGTTAAGCTTATGAACTGGATTTAGACAGTCTATTCAGGTGAGCATATCTTGATTGTATGAATCTTGAATATGAAAGTATCTTGATGCACTTGTATTGCTAGCTAATGGTACTAACCGCTAAACAGTAAGCACTAAGTAAATGCACGCGTGCACGATAGTACTATTGGGAATCGTCAAGGCCCTAGAGACTGGGTCGGAAGACGCTGCGGCCCAGTAACGGCCTCGTCGTTTTTTTCAACTGGTTGGTGGTTTCTGCAGACACTACTTTTGCTGGTAAACTGTTCCATAATGTTACAACTCTATTAGCCAAGAAGTTTGTCCTAGCATGGTGGCATACCCTCTTTTTCTTGAGTTTCAGATAGTGACCTCTGGTCCTTTCGCCTTGGGCTTTCTCGAGCGTAGCGTCTGACATAACTTTTTCTGTGAGTAGTTTGTGAGTTTCGATCAGATTTCCTATTGTCACACTCTCTTTTCTGCTACATAGCTTAAGACGTTTAAGGCGCTCATGGTATGATAAGTGTTTGAACCCTTTGATTAATTTGGTCGCACGTCTTTGAACCTTTTTGAGGGCCAAGAAATCCTGCCGCATGTAGGGACCAACAGCTTGAACACATAAATCAATGTGGGGTCTCACATATATGTGGTGTACAGCATGTTGAAGTTTGACGTGTTCAAGCAATCAAAAGTTATTTTCAAGAGTTTCAGAGCCGACATAGCCTTGTTTGCTGATCTGTGGCAGTGGGTTGTCGGCTTCAGGGCGTTTGTTACATTTACTCCCAGGTCCCTTTCAGCCATGGTTATCCCCAGCTGATGAAATTGCCATCTTCCTGCTTCATGAAATAACTAGCGTTTGGGTTCGAAGGACCACAATGCATAACATTGCACTTGGTTGCATTGAATTTGAGCCATTTTTCAGAACAGTCACCAAGAGTATTTAGATTCTCTTGCAGAGCTCGTGAATCACAGGGGTTCATAAATTGTCTATAGTTTTATATTATCTGGAAACATTTTCAAACTACATCGGACCTGGGTTGGTAAATCAGTAACATAAAAGATAAATAGCATAGGGCCAAGGACAGATCCCTGAGGGACCCCGCTATAATTACTTAACCCCAAGTCGAGCAGCTGTTGCCAACAGCAACCTGCTGTAAACGGTCAGTCAGAAATTCTTCGACCCAGGACATTATCGTTCCTCTCAAACCGTATCCTCTGAGCTTCTTCCATAACATTTTGTGTGGGACTATATCAAAAACTTTTTGGTAATCCAAATATATTATATCCAAGTTATACCCTTCGTCTAAAATATTGGTCTAATCTGTAAATGCTTCTAATAGGTTGGTCTGGCAATACTTGTTTTTGCACAAAACCATATTGATGAGGGGTAATCAAGTTATGATGTTCAATGTGCTGCATGACATGATTATTGCGCTCCATAACTTTACATGTCTGACTCGTCCTGTGGTTTGTGACCGGCCTGTAGTTTCCTGGACATTTTCTGGTACCCTTCTTGAACATTGGAGTTATCCTAGTCATATTCCAGCCTTTGGGCAGTGCACTGTAATCTAACATCTTCTGGAAGAGAATCTAAGAGGATGGGCCAGCTGATCTGCACATCTGTTCAGTGTCAGCTTTGTCAAACTTTAATTTCTTCAACTCCTAAGAGTACCTCACCTAGACCAATGGTTAGCTCACTAAAAGCTCCATCTTCTTCGACTACTATGGATTTCAGAACCCGTGATAACTCGTTTTTCGGCGATAACTTCGTAAGAAATTGTTAGTAACTTCGTATAGAATTAAAGTACTTGTCGTTGACTCGTAACGTTAAGATCTGATCAGTAAACTCATTCCCATAGTAGAGGCTAGCGTGCCGTAGGTTGTGGCCCCAACAGCATGTGACAATTAAGCTCCGCCCCCTGCGGGCGGGAAGGCGGCCTCTGACCGGTCAGTTGGACGCTTGACGTGAAGCGGGCGCGGTGGCACGTGGGCAGCGCACCACACTCGCGCAACCGATCGTTATCGAACGATTGGAGTGCGTCATGATGCGTCACACTCCACTCTGAGACGATTCAGCCGCACAGACATTCAGTCCGACCCAGGCGAGGCTTCACATTGCGCCACGTGCCAGTTCTGGGCAGCTGCAGTCAGCCGGACCAGAACGTACGAGTCATAGTACTTATCCCACTACTGACCATATCCCACTCAGGTGAAACATAAGCCATCGTTATCAACGTTGGCGACTTTGATGACGGGAACTTTAGCCTGTTTATGAATTTGATGACGATGCAGATGTAATCAGTGACTGAAATAATACCTTCACAACGAGCAAATAATTATAATTGTCTTTCTGTCTTACTTCTCTTTCCTAAGTACAGTTAATAAATAATCGCTTTATATTAATGGCTGATCCATGTTTTGTTTGTTGAAAAACGTAGGTAGATTACAGCAGGGTTGGCAGGTGGTGGCAAAAAGTGTTTTTTTTTTGCCACTGGTTTTATTTAACCGGTTAAAACCGGCTGGCAAAAACTCCAGGTGGCAAAAAGTTGCAAAAATTAAATGAGACTAAACTTCACAGTTGTTTGCTCTCTTTATTAATATAAACATGCAACTGCATAATTTAACACTATTTAAGTTTACTTGCCTTAAACTTCTATAGGCATAGTTTTATTAACTAAGCAAAATGTTGTTGTTGGGTGCAAACAACTCAATGTCGGAGATTGTCATAGCGTCTGTTATAACCGCAAACCTGTATTTGGTTGTTTTTGCTGTATATTGTCATAAATCTACCAAATTAACAGTTTTTGCAGACACTGATGGCAGCACAAACAGATAATGTGAGTGCAGGACCATGTCTTTTTAGGCTGCAGCATGAGCATTGTGCAATGTGCATGATAGAAGAGGGATGAGGATGAACATTGACCAATCAGTGTCAAAGAGGGATGGGTGGCTTCGGGAACAGACATTCCTACCAGTTCTGTAGTAATAAATCACGTTGCCTGTTTTGTAACAGTTAAATAAAAAAAAATCATTTGAATTTTTGCCATTTTCTGCCACTTTTTGCCGGTTAAAATGATGATGATTGGGGTTTTCGGGGTTTTTGCCGGTTAAAACCGCAAATGGCAAAAACTAATTTCTGACGGCAAAAATGCCAACCCTGGATTACAGGTAATCATATTAATAAATAAAATACAAGTATGCCTCAAAAAGTAATGATTTAGGTAAAATATCAGGCGAACATAGCAGCAAAAAATACAGCAAAACAAAACTTATGTGTAGCTATATTTGAAGACAAGGCTTCAAGCCTCTCATTAACGCAGCTTCCAGTGTCGCTGCGCCCGCCACGCGCGCCCGAGGTAATTTGACTGGCACCGCGCAGAGCCGACCGGGCCAAGGCCGGTGGGCGGAGTCAGACTGGGCCAGGCCGAACGTGGTTTCCTAGCCCTCCCATTCAGAGTGAGGTCAGTAGGTGTAGCCTCTATGCAGGTGGTAAACCGTGTTACTATTACGAGTCAATGACAAGTAACCATTTTTTTGCTAACAGTCTATATTGACAGAAATCGGCGCCTGGGCTGAAAAAAACTGTGCGAAAATTTGATTCAGATTTGACATTTTCTTAAGAAGTTATTGCCGAAAAACGGGGTCTCACGGGGTTTGAAATCCATAGAAGGCCTGGGAAGTCAGGCAGGCTTCCGCTATCTTGCACAAACAGATTGAAAAAAGGAATGCAATATCTGAGCTGTCAGTTTGGTCATTTTCTGTCATGACCCCTGCATTGTCGAGCGGACCAACCACTACTTGTACTTGCTGCTGTGTTCTTATGTATTGATAGTTTCTTTGGTTCTTGTTTGGCATTTACAGCAATCTGGTTTTCATATCTGCGCCTGGCGTCTCGTATCAGGGCCGTTATCTTGTTTCTTTAAATGACATAATTTGTGGTCTTTGGGAGACATGCTTTTTGAATTATCTTGCCAGATTATTCCAGATTGAAACCATAATTGCAGTAGCGAGGCGTTTCTCTGATAGTAGGCGGCATAATACAACTGGCTAAAATGCCTTATAGCGCAACACCACTCGTCGGGCTACCAGGCATCCACAACGCAAGCACAAAAGTTCGTCTTCTAAATGGGCACACACATCGCAACTTGTTTTAGTGAGACTAACTTTATATCGCACGGTGTACCTCAACAAGAAAGAGCGGACTGGCAGACACAGCCGGAGGAGCTAATGAGACGGTGGTGCTACCAGGTTCACGTCCCTGACGTCACCTCTACGGTGACCAGACTGACCTAACACAGACCCCCCCCCCCCCCGGTTCACGTCCCTGACGTCGCCTCTGCGATGACCCGACTGACCAAACACAGACCCCTCCCCGGTTCACGTCCCTGACGTCGCCTCTGCGGTGACCCGACCGACCCAAAACAGACTCCCTCCCCCCCGGTTCACGTCCCTGACGTCGCCTCTGCGGTGACCCGACTGACCTAACACAGACCCCCTCCCCGGTTCACGTCCCTGACGTCGCCTCTGCGGTGACCCGACTGACCAACACAGACTCCCTCCCCCTTGGTTCACGTCCCTGGCGTCGCCTCTGCGGTGACCCGGCGACTGACCTGATACAGCCGACGGAGCTGCATCGGCCGGCGGGTCTCCATGAGCAGGCACATGGAGCCCAGCTGGAGCCGGTGCGGCACGGCGTCGGCCAGCACCCAGTAGTGCAGGCCGCGCATCGCCTCCATCTCACTGTCCGACAGCCGGCGCGTGGGCTGGTACCAGGCGCCCGCGAGACGCGACAGAAACTGCGGACAGAGAGAGACGGTGACTGGTAGTTGATACACCGACAATGACAACTCACTACTCAGTGACTGGTGGATGTTTTTGTAGTTAGCGGCTTTGGGAAACATTTATCGCTTCCGTAAAATTGTATTTTCGCTGCAAACGTTACACGCACCATCTATCGGCCACCATCAGCGGCAGTAAAGCTGTTCCAGCTGTCGGAATTACGCTGCGCCCTTTTGGCAGCGAGAGCCGCGTCGGTCGCACACATCGTGTACAGGGCAGGGCTCTGGACTATGAAGAAAGACCTTACGCTGCTACTTGCCAGCCAGCCGTGCTCGTAGTGAACTCACCCTGTCCTTCGGCAGCGGCTCGAGTAGCAGCTCGTAGGGTGAGGTGGAGACGGTGCGTCGGACCTTGGTGAGAGTCTCCTCGTACGAGAGCTGCATGCCGTGCAGCATCACGTCCACGTACAGATACTGGCCGTCGTCCCTGGTAACAGCACAGCAGACGCGTCAGAACCCCCACAGGTACCGGTCGCTTCCCCTGGTAAACACGCCACGGTACAAGCAGCCCCACTGACCGTAGTTGCCCGAACCTGGACAATATCGGATTGCATTAGCCAACGATATAATCCATAAAATGTCAACTAAAACACAACAGTCGCAGTACAAAATGGCCTGACTTGGAAAAAAACGACTAAGCGTAATTCAGTCTCGCAGGACTGTCAACCAGCCTGATCTCTGCGAGTCGTACGACGGCGATCTTGCGCGTTCCACAAGATAGCAGTGCCAGAGATCCACTCATTACCCTGTCTCGGACAAGCCAGGCTTGCATGAACAAACATACAGGCTTGCATGAACCCTATTCGGCCGCGCCACTCCGCCACTCACTGCTTTTTCCAGCAGAGTATCCAGAAGTCAGTGGTGCGCGTGTAGTGCATCTCCACGCCGAGCAGGCCGGCCACGGAGGCGTACAGGCCCGCCACCATCCCGAGAATGTCACCGCCTCCCTTCAGGAACGGAGAGTGCAGCGCAAACAGCTGTAAAACACACACCCAGTGCGCCGGGTTACCATAGGCGAGGAGTGAGCTGTGCAGACAGCTGGTGTCAACAGGCCAAACAAGCCAACAGGGAGCGAAAGCGACGGCCAATGACAATGAGACTACTAGAGACTAAGAGTATACTAAGTATAATGCTACTATATGGTAAAGCCTTAGAAGAAGGCAGTTTAAATGAAACACCACAAGGCTGATATCGAGAACGGGTTAGTGTGTGATGGTATACCTGATCAAGAAAGGGTTAATATGTTACAGCTGATTGTGAATCTGTTCCGAGCCTGCCGTGAGCAGTAGACAGTCCTATCTCGTCCACCCCGCGAGCCCCGCCCGCTCAGCCCTCCATTGGCTGACTGCAGTGGGTTCGGCGGGCCGGTGAGCCCCGGTACTGACTGACCTCTCTCCTCTCCTCCGGCCCCTGTACGGTGTACTGACTGACCTCTCTCCTCTCCTCCGGCCCCGGTCGCATGTCATCGAGCGGGTGTCGCCGGCGAAGAGTGTGATATCTGTCGCACAAGCTACAGTCCTATATCAAAAAAAGAAGGAAATAAGCCAGATAGCTCGGGATTTATGCAACACTGCGTCATATACAAGCAAATAACTATCTTTCTATTTTTAGGTCTAATAAAACAACAACGACGATAATAGCAGAGGCAGAGGCAGAGGCAGAGGCAGAGGCAGAGAGAGCGAGAGAGCGAGAGAGCGAGAGAGCGAGAGAGCGAGAGAGCGAAAGAGCGAGAGAGCGAGAGAGCGAGAG
>JARBER010165829.1:0-16426 GCA_030265075.1 Balanus glandula
ACAGATGAATTCCTACTAGATGTCGCCATAGCTTTGTACAGAGGCTGGTCGTGAGTCTAGTAGGACGAGGTAGGCAAGTTTAGGCAAGGATTTTCTTACGTTTGCGCTTAACTTACGGTTTCGAGAAAAAAATCTTAGAAAATTTGAGAAATTTGCTCTCAGATAAGCCCATTTTTATGCATGAAAACTACACAAAGCAATAACAAAAAATCAAAATAAGGAACGATGCAAATCGGTATGGAGAGGCGGCAACCGAATTGGGTAGGCTTTGCCTACCTTGCCTATATGGGAGAACCGCCCCTGCCAGCTCCTTCTTTCAAATCAATTTGAAAGAAGTGCTTGTACCTATTGTAGCGTATTGAATTGTACTTTTGTATATGTGCCTAGTTGGTAGGTCCTTTGCAAGCAATACATACATACTTTTTAGGAGTTAGGGGACTAATATAATGAGTTTAGAACTACAAAAATAGTACCACAAGTGCGCAAACCTCTGGGGGAAATTATACATGTTGGCATTAACTAACCAGATCCGTTATAGAGTCGGAATGAGTCGGCATATCGCATTTTGTACATGCAAAAACATATTTTTGTCACGTGATTTTCCAGCTCTGCTCTATAGATCTTCAGTGATAGGTGAGTCCTGCGCTTGCCCCGCGTCTGGACGCTCCACGGCTGGAAGGCGACACTTGGTTATATATATATGTAGCGACACCACCATGTAGCGACACTAGTTACCTTTGTGCAAACTCCAGCTCCGGTTATCTATGAGACGGCACCAGCGCGGGCAGAACGAGCCATCTCGGGTACCGGTGAGACGCCTCCTACACCGCGGAAGGTCGCGTGGCTGTCTAGTGTCTAATGAAGTCCTGGCGCCTCTCCCAAATCAGTACAGACGATTCCCGTCAGATTCGGGAATCGTCTCTATCTGGAATCAGGGCGCGTCACACCGTGGTCGGAGGCGGCTCGATGTCGAATTCTGTCAGATAACGTTATATCGTCCCATATGATTTTCATTTGTTTCCACTTCTCCAGTTCCTTTAAGGCGACCACACACTGGGCCATTCGCGCGCCGATTCCCACGATATCGCCGCAATTTTCCGCGCATCAAAGTGATTTTCCATTGCAAACTATTATTGATCCACGGAATGTCTCGGCGTTATCGCGTGAATCGGCGCGCAGAATCGCCCAGTGTGCGGCCGGCCTTACATCCTCGCCACTGTCCCCAGCGTCGGCACCGTCTGGGCATCAGCGCAGACTCGCAGTCCCGCCGCTCGGAGCCGTCAGCCGGCGTCGCAGCCATCAATACGCCGTCACGGTGACCCGTAATGGGCGGGCCGTGACCCCGCGGACCCCGCCGCCCGGCCCCAGTGGCGTCGGCGGCACCTAATAAAGCGTCCCGGCGTTATTGATGACGGCTCAGCCAGTCCTTCGGCGTCCGTTATTGATGGGTGGCCCGGCGTTAGGGCTATCGGCGTCAGGCCACGCCAGGCAGATGTCATCCAATATCGGAGACTCGCCGCCCCGATCACGTCGTAGGACAATCTGACAACACAGCGAGATGGCTGCGTTTCCGCACGAGTCCCACTGAGGTCTCTAATGCAGACTGGTCTGACCTGCAGGTCCACCTTATGTGGCTATCTCGGTCCTGTTAAGCTTTCTATGGCCAGCTCCGTTCCATATCGGAGCTCATGTTGACATTTGGACTCTTTGTGGTCCATGTTGCGGCTTTGTCCTGCATGAGTAGTGGGTATCCTATTCCTACCTGTGGTCTACTCAACTTTGTCCTGTATAGATACCGTACATGACACCGTACATGCCCAGCTCTATCCTGCCGGCCACCCCTGCCTTGCCGGGGGCTGGGGAGTACCGGGTCCTGACTATGTTACTGAAGCTCTGATCTGCCTGTCTGTTGGCGAGTCTGACAATTTAGACGCATCTATTAGTCGTGTATTGTGCTTCCTTTAGCGGGGTAGGACGCGTTTGGCACTTGACGGCGACACGTCTGGGCTCATCGGTAGCCTGTTTCTGGTTGAGCTACATACGGCAGAACACGAGGGTCACGATTGGTTTGGTGTTTGCGAATTACCCGTCTGCTTATTTAATACCGCCGACTTTGTTTATTTGAAGTAATAGTGTTCTAGCCTGCTCAGCTTTGCTCTGTGCATTATGTAATTACCGCCCCTGCTGTGTTAGTTTATAATGAAACACGTTTTAATGAGGGAGCTGATTCGTGATAATGCGTGAACGTCCACACGTACAGCTCTACACTTTCTGAACAAGGGGATGGGATCAGGCTCGTAGGCAGGATTTAAAATTGTATATGTTTAAAGGTTAACCGAATGACTATTTTCTCGTAGTTTGTGTAGCACGATCATCACATGTAAGGTCATTTATATATTTCATGTATGTATTAATTTCATATTAGCTATACCTAATCACTTAATCGAGGAGCTCACGAAATATACTATGAGAGAGCCTGAGACATGTCCCAGCGGTACCCCACGTGCACCCCAGTGGCACCTCAGTGGCACTCCAGTGGTACCCCACCCACACCCCACCGGCACCCCAGTGGCACTCCAGTGGCACTCCAGTGGCACTCCAGCGCGGCTTGGGTCTGAATATAAGCTGCTGCTGCGTGCAGTTCGTCTCTTGAGCGCCACAATCAGCAGCCGCCAGTTACGATTGCCGGGATCGAGTCAAAGTAAACAGCGTGTCTCCGACAGCAGCCGGTATGCATAGCAATGAGGCGATAGTCGACACGCTGGAGCGTCTGTTAATCTGGTCAGCGACCCATCGATCCGAGATCTACGAAATGCAGGCGTAGAAAGTCCATGTTTGTGTTACGCACCGTTACCACTGCCAAGTTTGCTGCAATCACTATACGACGGCTAACAGATGTCCGATGAATATTTTTATCCCGGAAATTTGTGTTGCCATTTGATTAGAAAGAAATAAAGAAATAGTGGGAATACCATCGTTCCTTGTGTAGGTATTTTGTTCATGCAATACGTAGGCAAGCCATAGAAATAAACCCAGCATATCTAACAATAAGTACATAGAAATAGTCAATTCAGAGAAGGTCGATATTACATAAAATAAAATAGTTATCCGTTATGCTGTTTTCGCCTATGCTTTGCAATAGAGATAAAATCACGTTTCATTTTACTAGTCTAACTTTCAGCGTCGGAAAAGAAGTACCGTTTTAGCCAGTGTACATTCCTATGTTGAACATTGGATGTGTCTGTTGCATTGCTTGCAAGGATGTTTTTAGAACTTCCCTTAGAGTGCAAAGCGTGCCATTTTGTGCCGCCTCTAGCTCACCATCGGGTGTGAGCTCATCAGAAATTATTGGCACAATGCATCCGAGTGCATTGCATAAGCATTAAGCATATACAGCAAGTTTGCATTATCCGTTAGTTAAATTTATAACGCTTTTGTTTCGCGCTCAGCATTTAGCGAAGGTGAGAAAATGAGTGGTAACTGATCTGACTTCTTTCAATATTTGTGGTGCTCAACCTGGGATTTTGTCGTTTGTTGCACGCACCCAGCCGGTTAGCCGTTGGAGGCCCAATAAGTAAGGTGAAATGTGCTGTATCCCAATGATTGGAAGTGCAGTAGAGTAAAACAACAAATGCCGCATGCCTAAATTAGTAACAATTTGTAAACAACATGACTATTTGCGTTTTCTCTTGTTCACAATGGTTTTCAAACTCGGGCATCATGGAAGCACTGATGAAACGATGTTCCGTATTCAAATTTACCAGAATTTTGGTCGGTGATGGTCCAGCAAACCATCACCGACCAAAATTCACGCGAAACTCCGTGAAGTTTATCATGAGGACTCCTTGCATTTTAAAATGTTTGTCAGTGGATTCAGCGACAAAAAAAAGGAGAAAATAGCTTAAGACAGGCCTCGATCTCGAAGACCATTGACCGTTGCCACACCTGAAGTGACCCAGAAGGTGAAACACCTCATCCAGAAGAACCGGCGCATCCTCGTGCGTTATCTCAGCAATTAAGTCAACTGTTCGTGAGGAAAAAATTGCCAACATCACCAAACACGAAACAGCTCGGATACCACAAGGTCTACACCAGATGTGTTCAACTTGAGCTCACTGAACACCAGTAAGAGGCCCGATATGACATTAGCGACACTCCTGAATCAGTACAGCGGGGCCGGAATCCTTCCGCCGAGTGGTGACCGACGATCGTCTTTGATTCACCACTTTGATGGACTTCCTCCTCGGTCAATGCTTTGTGACTGATGAGGAATTGAAAATGGAAGTAAAGTCAAGGTGCAAAATCACCGACGAGGAGTTCTTTCTGGCGGGTTTTCGGAGTCGGGTGGAGTGATGGAAGAAATGTGTATCGGTAAACGGTGACTAAGTGGAGCAACATATTGTGTGGGTCAAGGAAGCTGATTTAAAACATGGTCAAAAACGGAGGAGTCATTTTATGGAGCATATTTCAGAGAACAATAATGATGCTTGACTCATGTCGCTGAACCCAAATTTAACTGAGCTACAGGTGATTTTACCTCACTTATTGAACGCCCCTCGAACATGCTGCACAGTACACATACGTCATACACTATATACACGGCAGTGGTTCATTGTTTTGCAACATTTTAAATTGAAGGTATATTGTTCGCAACGCACCAGGGCAATGCTGTCTCGGAGAGCGACCTGAGCTCGAGTTAAAGCAGTGCAGAAGTGCTTAATTCGCAATGGTTGGCCGGTCGCAACCCTATTTCATTCGACACATTTGTAAATCCCGTTCACTTGAAGGCCTTCCATCGATCAGACTCATGTTCAGGCAGTGCACATAGGAGCAAGGACTCTGACTCAGCGAGTGCTCTGCATCCCAACTCTGTGTATGCGTCACACTGTCACAGCGTTGCTCCTCAAAGACAAGGTGTCACGATAAACTCTGACAGTAATTCGTCAATCATCCTGTTGATGGTGTTTGGCTCGGTTTTTGGCTGATTTATGAGCGCACATAAGCTGCGTCCCACTTTCAACAAGGCATACTAAGGCTTTGAATGTTTGAATTGGAAATGAGGTGCCGGAAGATACTCCTTCACGAATTGCTCCGTGTCACTGCATTTGTAACGCGATATGTTCATATAAGGCCGCTTGCACGTCGTGCTTATGTCTGTGCCTTGAGTGCAAGACATCATTTGCATACGTCTCGTGGTACCACCGATGATCTTGTGATGCCGTTTTAAGTTTCTGAGTGCAGTACCTCGACGATACTGTTTTGATGTCATTTTAATGATAATTTAATATAGCATGTACCTACATACAACAGAAGTATATTATTCGTCTATGTCGCTTTGCAACATATTTTCAATCGATGTTAAATATATGTAATGGGCTTATGTCATGCAGGTAAATGAATTTTTAATAATGTACCTAAACGATAAAATATATACAACATATACCATACTTTAATTTATTTTAGTTTTGTGTGGGCGTAATTGTTCGTACTGCAAATATTTGTTTAAGGATAAACTAAACATTTATACCACTTAAAAAAATTCCCGGGATGTAATATTTTCCTAATGTACATGAAATGTAGTCGCATTAAGCACACATTATGGCCGGACCCACATAGACTTACCAATATGGGAACGGGAGATATTGAGAGATATCGGGAGATATAGGGAGATATGGAACGAAGTCGTAAGTGCAATCAACTGTGCAAATTTTCAACTAATTTGGTCAAGTTCGTTCACAAATATCAGCAGGCTGCACTCGGGAATCGTTTGATATCTCCCGATTACTACAATATTTATACAATAGCCAGTTTGCACATTGCACAATAGTCAGACAGTGAGACCCATTCACATATGGACCAGTTTTTGTGGGTAAAGGCCATTAGTCAATAAATTTACCATTTTCAATTATGATTATTAACCCTTAGGGCCGGTACCCACATAGACTTACCAATATAGTAACGTGAGATATCGTGAGGCATCGTGAAAAATGGGGAGGAATCGTAAATGAAATCAGCTGATTTCTACGATTCCTCCCAATATTTGACGATATCTCACGTTTCCATATTGGTAAGTCTATGTGGGTACCGGCCATTAGTTGCATGTTCATAATATCAAGTGGTGCTGGTCTCCGTTTCAGTCCATGGCAGCGGGTCAAGTTTGAAGCGATCCTGCTGTACTTCGAGGCCATGTCCGAGGCAGAGCCGACCGGGCTTGTCACCTATACCAGGAAGGTAATGTTAACCGTCACCTATACCAGGAAGGTAACGTTAATCGTCACCTATACCAGGAAGGTAACGTTAATCGTCACCTTTACCAGGAAGGTAACGTTAATCGTCACCTATACCAGGAAGGTAATGCTAAGCAACACCCATACCAGGAAGGTAATGTTAATCGTCACCCATACCAGGAAGGTATTTAAGTCAACACCTATACCAGGAAGATAATGTAAATCGACACCTATACCAGGAAGATAATGTAAATCGACACCTATACCAGGAAGATAATGTAAATCAACACCTATACCAGGAAGATAATATAAATCGACACCTATACCAGGAGGATAATATAAATCGTCACCTATACCAGGAAGGTAATGTTAATCTAAAACTATATCAGGGAGATAATGTAAATCGACACCTATAGGTTCCAGGAATGTGATGTTTATCGTTGTTTTTACCAGGAAGGTAATGTTCATCGTCACCTTGCCAGAAAGGTAATGACTTTTGTCACCTTTACCAGGAAGGTAATGTTCCTCGTGACCTTTACCAGGAAGGTAATGTTCATCTCACCTACACATACCAGGAAGGTAGTGTTAAATGTCACCTTTACCAGGAAAGTAATGTTTATCGTCACATTTACCAATCCAACATAACATCCATCGTCACCTATACCAGGAAGGTAATGTTTAGCGCCACCTTTACCAGAAAGGTGACGTATTTGACGCATTATGTTGGGCCTAAAACATGTCCGATGCAAATTCACTAACTTCACTATCAACTTACGTAGTAGCCGTTTGCACGATGGATTTGTGCGCTACTGAGGATAAACTTGCTGAGGTTTTTGAGGATATCCTCTTATTTTTATTTTTTTTGTATTTAGGCTTCCGGATGAATTATTTATGCAATTTTGTTCTAGAAATATTTCCCATGGAAACATTTTCCATGGAAACATTTCCCATGGAAACATTTCTAGCATGTAATTTCCCACGGAAACAATTCTAGCATGGAATTTCCCATGGAAACATTTCTAGCACAAAATTTTATGCAAAAATGCATCCAGAAGCTAATATAGGTACAAAAAAAACATTTCTGCAAATATCCTTAAAAGCTTCAGTAATTGTATTCACAGAAACGCACAAATCCATCGAGAAAACAGCTAATACCTATCGCATTTAAAAAAAACTTCCAATGAACTGGAGGATTTAATATTTATACATGCGACTTAAGTTATATTTAGGGTAAAAGATGCACTGAGTTACTTATTTTGTCATCTGCACCACAGGTGCGTACATTTATATGGTGTAAGTATTTTGAAGGAGAAGATTGTGTGAATAGGGAAAGCCGTAGGTATTGATGAGTCCTATGTGTATGTATGTACACTTACAGGGAATCAGATCGGTGTGGTGGCAGCGGATTGCACCCGTCTTCTTCCGCTGCTGTTTACCACCTAACTATTGACATGTCTGAATTGGCCGTGTGGTTGTCAGGTGATGAGTGGCCGGGAGTTCGCTAGTCTGGGCGACTGGCTGGACTGCGCCAAGCCGCTCTGTCCGGTGGTGGTGCGCGACTCGGGCAGAATAGAGGACGCCGAGCCGGGCCTCAGCCAAGTGTGCTTCCTCAGTCCGCTGCCAGGAGGCGACACACTGCGGGACGGCAGGTCACAGGTCAGTCACGGGTCAGTCACAGGTCAGTCACAGGGCAGTCACAGGTCAGTCACGGGTCAGTCACAGGGCAGTCACAGGTTATAGGTCATAGGTCAGTCACAGGTCAGGTCACAGGTCAGTCACAGGTGAGTCACAGGGCAGTCACAGGACAGTCACAGGTCAGTCACGGGTCAGTCACAGGTCAGTCACAGGGCAGTCACAGGTCAGTCACAGAGCAGTCACGGGTCAGTCACGGGTCAGTCACAGGGCAGTCACAGGGCAGTCACAGGGCAGTCACAGGTCAGTCACAGGGCAGTCATATGCCAGGTCACAGGTCAGTCACAGTGCAGTCACGGGTCAGTCACAGGGCAGTCACAGGTCAGTCACAGGGCAGTCACAGGGCAGTCACAGGTCAGTCACAGGGCAGTCACAGGTGAGTCACAGGGCAGTCACAGGTCAGTCACAGGTCAGTCACAGGGCAGTCACGGGTCAGTCACATGTCAGTCACAGGTCAGTCACATGTGAGTGACATGTCAGTCACAGGTCAGTCATAGGGCAGTCACAGGGCAGTCACAGGGCAGTCATGGGTCAGTCACAGGTCAGTCACAGGTGAGCCACAGGTGAGTCACATGTCAGTCACAGGTCAGTCACAGGTCAGTCACAGGGCAGCCACAGGTCAGTCACAGGGCAGTCACAGGTGAGTTACAGGTCAGTCACAGGTCAGTCACATGTTAGTCACAGGGCAGTCACAGGTGAGTCACAGATCAGTCACAGGTCAGTCACAGGTCAGTCACAAGTCAGTCACAGGGCAGTCACAGGTTATAGGTCATAGGTCAGTCACAGGGCAGTCACAGGTCAGTCACAGGTCAGGTCACAGGTCAGTCACAGTTCAGTCACAGGTCAGTCATATGTCAGGTCACAGGTCAGTCACAGGTCAGTCACAGGTCAGTCACAGGTCAGTCACAGGTCAGTCACAGGTCAGTCACAGGTCAGTCACAGATCAGTCACAGGTGAGTCACAGGTCAGTCACATGTCAGTCACAGGGCAGTCACAGGTTATAGGTCATAGGTCAGTCACAGGGCAAGTCACAGGTCAGTCACATGACAGTCACAGGTCAGTCACATGGCAGTCACAGGTTATAGGTCATATGTGAGTCACAGGTCAGTCACAGGTCAGTCACAGGTCAGTCACAGGGCAGTTACAGGTCAGTCACAGGACAGTCACAGGGCAGTCACAGGTTATAGGTCATAGGTCAGTCACAGGTCAGGTCACAGGTCAGTCACAGGTCAGTCACAGGTCAGTCACAGGTCAGTCACAGGTCACACACCGACTCACAGGTCAGTCTTATGTCAGGTCACAGGTGGGTCACAGGTCAGTCACAGGGCAGTCACATTGCAGACACAGGTCAGTCACAGGTCAGTCACAGGGCAGTCACAGGTCAGTCACAGGTCAGTCACAGGTCATTCACAGGTAAGTCACAGGTCAGTCACAGGTGAGTCACAGGTCAGTCGCAGGTGAGTCACAGGTGAGTCACAGGTTATAGGTCATAGGTCAGTCACAGGTCAGGTTACAGGTCAGGTCACAGGTCAGTCATATGTCAGGTCACAGGTGGGTCACAGGTCAGTCACAGGTCAATCACAGGTCAGTCACAGGTCAGTCACAGGTCAGTCACAGGTCAGTCACAGGTCAGTCAAGGTCAGTCACATGCCAGTCATAGGTCAGTCACAGGTCAGTCACAGGTCAGTCAAGGTCAGTCACAGGTCAGTCATAGGTCAGTCACATGTCATAGGTTATAGGTCAGTCAAAGGTCAGTCACAGGTCAGTTACATGTCAGTCACAGGGCAGGTCACATGTCAGTCACAGGTCATAGGTCACAGTTCATAGGTCAGTTAGAGGTTAGAGGTCAGTCGCACGTCACTCTTGGATCACATCGCAAGACCGTGCCATGGCTGCAAGTACAAACAATTTGTTGTATAGCCGGACAGTAGATTGTTTGCGTGATACCATAATTTTTGCTAAGCATAACATAGCAGCCTTCCATCCATCTCCCTGTCATCCAAAGCTCGTCATGTTCCGTCCAATCCAGCGCGTCGGGCAATGGTTAGAAGACGGATCGGAATCTGATGTCCGTTGATTATCAGGTAATCCGATCCGGCCACCGTATCATTATCCGCGCCATTATCCGCCGTCCGATAGCTCATTCTGTCGCCTGACCGAGCTATTGTTGGGAAATGGCGCGTGTCCGAGTAAGATGGAATGAGACAGATATAGTGCGAAGGCCCGGAGAAGCGCGATCGTTGGATCGAGTGATAATAGATAATGGATACATCCGACCTTATATCGATTATCAGACCACACAATGGATACATCCGTCACGGGTGCCGGACGAAAAGTCAAATGGCAAAAGGTAAACGGATGTTAAGCAAAGGGACATTTAGTCAATATCAAAAAGTCAAAAGTCCTAAAAGTCGGCGGGTAAAAGGTCTTCGTGGAAAAAAATTCAAAGGTGAAACTGGCTTGGCTGGAACTGGTCAATGAACGAAAAGTCATAAAGGTAAAAAGTCAACTGTCAAAAAGTCGACATGGTAAAAAGTCGACAGACCAAAAGTCAAACGGATAACAAGTTAAATGTCAAAAAGTCAACAGGGTAAGAAGTAAAACGGATAAAAAGTCAAGAGACAAAAAGTCAACAGGGTAAAAGGTCAACAGAAAAAAGGCGAAAGGTCAAAAGTCTTTGATCTTTGATTTTGATTTTGACTTTGATCTCCAATATGACGAGGATTCCCATGAAGCACTAGAAACGTTTCAATGAACCGGATCGGCTTGCCCATATATGGTGGCTGGGGAGGGGGCTACTATGTTAACATTTTACTCATGCGACTCCTATGCAATGCTAGTGACTTATATCTACCTAACTTGTATTTTGTTTAACCTTTGGCGTGTTGATTTTTTGCCACGTTGTTTATCGAATCATGCCACATTGCTCAATCTACTTTTGCGATTTACTTTTAACGAGACATCTTGTTACAATTTGACTTTTTTGTGCGTTTACTTTATGTAACGTCGGTTTTTGCAATTTACTTGTAGTTATGCGACTTTTTACCTTTTCGACTTAATATATTTTGACTTTTTATCTTCAACTTTTTGTCTTTCGATTTTGTATCTGTCGACTTTTTATTTTTCGACTTTTGATCTTTCAACTTTTTAGCTTACGACTTTTTATCCTACGACTTTTGATCTTTCGACTTTTGATCTTTCAACTTTTGATCTTTCGACTTTTTATCTTTTGACTTTTTATCTTTCGACTCTTTATCTTTCGTCTTTTGATCTTTCTACTTTTGATCTTTCAACTTTTGATCTTTCGACTTTTGATTTTTTGACTTTTGATCTTTCGACTTTTGATCTTTCGACTTTTGTTCTTTCGACTTTTTATCTTTCGACTTTTTATCTTTCGACTCTTTATCTTTCGTCTTTTTATCTTTCGACTTTTTATCTTTCGATTTTTTTTATATTTTGACTTTTTATCCTTCAACTTTTTATCTTTAGACTTTTTATCTTTAGACTTGTATCCATACGATTTGTGCTACTATTCTACTTGTAGAGAGCTGACTTTTTGCCATGTTGACTTTTTACCTTTTCGACTTTTTATCTTTCGACTTTTTTGCGATGCTGACTTTTTACCCCTTGACTTTTCGTCCCTTCACTTTCCGTCCAACTTTTTATCTTTTGACTTTTTACCCCGGAATCATCCGCCACCACCGGAGGAGGGGGCTGTGCAGTATGCACCCCAGATCCTTCCGGCCGCGTTAATTCACCTCCCCCCCCCCCCCCCCCCACCCATTGTCAGGGTTTCAAATGACTCAGTCATAGTCTGACCAGAAACGGATAGGCATCAGTTGTTCTACGGAGTGATGTGCAGTTGCGGATACAGGATTTAGTCAAACCGATCAATACACAAGTGTGGGCCTCCTAAGCCTCTGGTATGCCCCTCGGACCTCAGTGGGCTGTACCGAGAGGAAGCCCACATTAGGTATGAATGGGTCCGCCGACTGATCCGTCCGAAAGATCCGACACTGCTGCTGTATTCACCAGGCTGACTGAGCTTCCCATTCCCGCCACCAGGAGGCTCTGAGCCACGCCAGCCACCCGGAGCTGCTGGCATCGGCGCTCTTCCAGGAGAAACTCGAGGACAACGAGTCGCTGGCGGTGTCGGGCTGCGTGCGCTCCGGCCAGATGTCCGTCAACTCCACCGGAGCTCCGCACCTCAGCCGACTCACGGTAGGTGGCAGCACCTGTCCAGTACCTCCACTGCAGCACCCAACCTCAGCAGGCTGACTGTAGATGGCAGCACCTGTCTCGTACCTCTGGAGCTCCACACCTCAGCAGGTTGACTGTAGGTGACAGCACCTGTCCCTTGCCTTCTCTGAAACATCCCATCTCAGTCTGCTCAGTGCAGGTAGCAGCACATGTTCCGTACCTTTTCTGGGGCTCTGCACCTCAGCCGACCGATGGTAGGTGGCAGCACCTGTCCCGTACCTATTATGTAGCTCCCCACATCAGCCGGCAGACGGTTCAATTATAATGCATCACCTCAAGTCTTTGCCATTTTTTAGAAATTAGCACGTAGTGCCATGTCCATGTTTGTTTTTTAACGTTTACTTATTGTTATTTCTATCATGTACTTGACCTTGATGGTTATTTCAGATCTTACACTGATGTTTCGCTTTGCTGCCACCAGGCGTCAGCACGGAGCGCCTCTGCTGGTGGTCAGATCTACGGGATAGACGCCGAGAGCTACGCCAGCCTACCAGCCGCTCAGTACGACGAGGACGCCATCCTACGGGAGCTCAACAAAGCCTACCTGGGCTTCCAGCAGCCCAAGGTGACGAAGCGTCTCAGTCCGATCGGCGAGTCAAATGCTCCGAGTCGGCGCGTCTCCGTCTCGCCAGCTGTGAGCGAGGTGGGAGAGGCGCCCGTGGTGGTGGAGCGTGGAGCGATGGTGGCTCCCCCTCGTCAGTCGCGTCCTCCGGCCCAGCCATCGCCACTGGCTTCACAGTCACCGGTATCATCACAGTGCCAGCCGTCACCACAGTCGCTACATGAGACAAAGCCGCAGCTGCAGTCAAATCTGAGGCCGCAGCCACAGCCACAGCCACAGCCGGGTGAGGAGCCGGAGCAGCGGGTCCCACTCCGTCGACCAGCCACCATAGGCGCTCCGACCGCAGCGCCACCTACCGAGCCGTCCGCAGCGCCCTCCAGCGGCGCAGGTGGCGCCACCCGTCAGAGCGTCCTGCGGCTGATCGGCCAGATGCAGCGCTCCATCGAGCGCGAGCTCGGCCAGCTGGGCCAGCAGGCCAACTCTCAGATCGTGTCTCAGATCATGTCTCGGATCCGGACGATCGAGCGCAGTCAGCTGGTGCGGCTGCTGAGCGGCGAGAGCCCGCCGCCGCCGGCCTCGCAGCTGGCCGAGCTCCCCGGCTGTGACGGCGACGCGCTGCTGACGGTCTGCGAGGCGCTCATGGCCGAGCAGGCGCCGCTGCAGCCGCTAGACGCCGACTACTTCGACTGGCGGCTGGAGGAGGTGGCGCAGGAGCGCTGCGGGCAGCTCCCGGCTCTCAGTGCCGGCTCTCGGCTGAGCCGACCGGAGCCGGGAACGGAGCCGGGAGCGGAGCAGAGACGGGAGTCGGAAGCAGAGCTGGTCGCCGGCGCACGAGGCAGGACGGCCTCTGTGGACACGGATGCCTTCTTCAGCGCGTGCAGCAGCGTGGATGACGATGGTTCTCAAGGTAAGACCAGTGGGAATCCATGGGGAATCCTTTACAAGATGTAGTAGCAACGTTGTTACAACGTACTTTTGACAACCGTGAATAACGTGACTAATGTAGTCACTCATCGATTCCAGTAAGATGGTGGATATACTCAATTTAGTTATTTGCACCATATTGCAATATATTCTTCCTAAGTTACTAGAGCAAAGTTGTAGCATCGTTAAGACACTTCTGTAACGTCTAATGGCGATGTTTGTACAACTTAGTTGTCCACAACAGTTACGACGTTGTCGCAATGTTGTCAAAACACTTGATTTTTGAAAACGTTATGCCAACGCTGTCTGTTCCCTGGGATATCCAACTATTGATACTGGCCCTGTCCAGTGTCCTCACTCTGCTACTAAGGCCGCGATTATGTAAGGCTGTGTGATAGACGAAAGTGATCCAACCTATACAACCGATTACAAATGATACGCACTCGTACTTGCATCAAATGTGAGGAAATATTTCCGAACGCTAGCCGAGCCCATATCATGGTCCCACAATACCGCCGGGTCTGTTTTGTCATGTCCGCTGTGCATCCGTCTGCAGGCGGCCATAGCGGCGTCAGCTGCCGGAGCGGCACCAGCTGCCGCAGCGGCTCGCCGCCGCCGTACCGCAGCTCGGTGTCTCCGGAGCGGCGGTCGGCGCCGCTGCCCCGCCGGCGCAGCACCTTCCGAGACAGGCTCGAGGAGGCCAACAGACGGGCCGACGAGGAGGAGCGGGCCGCCAGCCGGGCGTCCACGGAGGAGGAGCACACCGCCGCCACCGCCGTCAGGCCGGCCGGCGTCACCGCTGACGTCACAGGCCGCGCCGCCACCGCGGCGGATGACGGCGAGGATGGACGGATGAGGTGAGCGTGGGCGATGATGATGTGTGAGCTGATACAGGGAAGGTGATGGCTATCGGAAATGATAATTTATTTGATGATTGATGGGATGCTGTTAAGACTCTTAGGGCTATGTTGGATCTGTTATGGCTGATGCGAGCGATAGACATTCCAGCAGAACCCGCTAATTCGGTCACAGTATGTGTTGCGTAAATAGCCAATATCAATCACGGGTTTCTTATTCTCGGCACTCCAGTGTTTAAAACACGCTATTCTCAGCCAATACCAACCATGATGCTCGATGTAGAAGACAATGTGTTAGCTGATGACATTGTCGGAGTATGACGTGTGTGCTGTCTGACGTGTGTGCTGTCTGACGGTGTCTGCTGTCACTGTCCTGTGTGTGATGTCTGACGTGTGTGCTGTCTGTCGATGTCTGCTGTCTGGCGGTGTCTGCTGTCTGGCGGTGTCTGCTGTCACTGCCCCGTCTGCGGCAGACGGGCCGGCTCCTCGGTGGAGGAGGACCAGGATGAGGTGTGACGTGTGTGATGTCTGACGTGTGTGCTGTCTGGCTGTGTCTGTTATAACTCTCCTGTCTGCGGCAGACGGGCCGGCTCGTCGGTGGAGGAGGACCAGGACGAGGTGGCCGATCAGCTGCTGAACGGCCGACGCTGGAGCTGCCGACTGCGCGGCAAAAGCCGCAGCCTCACCGGCAACAGCTCCCGGCTCAGCTTCAGCTCCGACTTCAGCTCAGGTAGCTGTGGGACGGGTGGGAGTTCAGCTCAGGTAGCTGTGGGACAGGTGGGACTTCAGCTCAGGTAGCTGTGGGACGGGTGGGACTTCAGCTCAGGTAGATGTGGGACGGGTGGGACTTCAGCTCAGGTAGCTGTGGGACGGGTGGGACTTCAGCTCAGGTAGCTGTGGGACGGGTGGGACTTTAGTTCAGCCGCAGGGTCAGCTCGATGTCAGCTCAGGTGGCTGTCGGTCGGACCTCAGCCACCGCTCGTACTTCTACCGTGTGGCGAGACCTGCAACACTTTCTTGAAAACAGAGGTCCGGTGACATTCATCGTTGATCGTATGAATCACGAAACAAATAGGATCTATATGCATGTCACGTGATTTTTTGCCAATTCAATGTGAAATGAAAAACCATCACGCGGCAAATCAGGAAGCTGTTCATTATACGGTCTATGTGATAAGTTCGGCCTACTGACTCTCCTGTGTACGTGTGTCTGTCTGGTCTCAGATGTGGAGGACCTGTGTGACAAGTTCGGTCACTGGCTGGAGGAGCCTGGCGCAGAGCTGGGACCCCGCGACCTGGCCGTGATGCGCGTCACCCAGCGCATGCTGAAGCGGACGCTCTCCGACACGTTCGCCGGCAGCGCCATGGACATGGAGCAGCTGGACACGGCCACCCACATCCCCAGCGCCAGCGGCCTCAGTCACAGTCAGTCTCCACAGCATACACAAGCACATGCATGATGCGTAATTAATGTAAAACTCTCGCTCTGACGGCAATTTATTTATTTCTTTTGCATTTGGCCTGAAAAAATATCAGTGTGATCTCATGGTGAAAAATCACGTAGAATTTAATGTATCGCTTGTCGGGCAAGTACCGTGGCTTACATGCAATCCTGGGAGTTTCGCTGCGTGGACTAAGTTCATAAGACACAATAAAGGTAGAGTGTTGTATTTGGTTGCGATACCTGCAACGTTCTAGTAATCTGCCTTCGACTAGGTGTGCAGTGTTCGGGCGGCTGTGACCTGTGACATATCACCTGTGACCTATGACCTGTGACCTGCGACCTGTGACCTGTGACCTGTGACCTGTGACCTGTGACCTGTGACATGTGACCTGTGACCTGTGACCTGTGACCTGTGACCTGTGACCTGTGACCTGTGACCTGTGACCTGTGACCTGTGACC
>JARBER010165940.1:0-16411 GCA_030265075.1 Balanus glandula
CACACACACACACACACACACACACACACACACACACACACACACACACACACACACACACACACACACACACAGCGGACCATGGACGGAGATTTATCGGCGCCGGGCATTGTCGTTCGCCAGCCGCGAATTTAGAGACGCAGGCCGCGCCGGCAGAGTAAATCTAAACACTACAGAGGACGCGTCACAATGGCGCCGGCGAGCGTCGCAGCTGGCCAAACGGCGGCTCCCGCTGGCGGCGCCGGGCGGGGCGGGGTACGGGAACTGTGTCAGAACGGCACACGTGCTGCTAGCTGGAGGGGGAGAGCACCGTGGCTCAGCCGAGTTTAAAAAGTTACGGAGGAGCTGACTGGGTACCGGTCCTGGTGATGCACAGAAGGAGCCAGACTTGTGCCTGGATCCCGAACTTGGATCCATGGGCATCGAAATGGATCCTTTGGCATAATATGAATATGGATGTTGAGCCCCAGTGAAACCCTCTTCGTAAAATGCATGAAGACCTGGAATTGTCCTGGATCCCTTGGCGTAATTTGTAGATCCCACGCCATAAAATATGATAGGACTTGTAATCTTTGTGGATCCCTCGACATATTTGTACGTTGATCTAGTGCCCCATGTGGATCCGAGACACTGGACACAGAGATATAGATCTCGGCTGGATCCAGGAATCCAGACAATTGTCTGAAAAGGACAGGAGCTGGTTAGAGATTGCGAAGGGATATTGTTATAAGGTAGTTTATCGGGCAGTATGAGTTGAGTCGGAGAGTCACAGCGCTGTGGAGGCCGTCAGCCGCGCGTCCTGCAGGACGCCTCGACCGCTGCAGGATCACCTCATCTCGTGCTCTGACGGTGCCGCATATGATACAGCTACTCTGCCTCCTAAACTTAAGCCGCCTCCTCTGTACCTAATCAGCTCCCGTCTCTTGTCTTGTCCTCCTCTCTTTTTCTTCATGTGTGTCCTCTCGTTCCCTCTCTCTCTCTCTCGTCTTATTCCTCCCTGTTCTGGCCGCCACGTCCGCCTCCACTTGCACGGCTCGGCGGCTGCTGGGTGTGTGTGGTGCGGCGCTGCCCCATTTAACCCGCTCCTTCGGTCTGGGCCAGCCAGGTGGCGTGGCCCGGCCGGCAGCTCGGATGGTTACGAAACTGAACCACCGCCGCCCGCCGCCGGACGAGAGCAGGCGCGCCGACCCGCGGCGACGCGAACGGTTACTGCATGTGGTCACAGGCCCTGGGCCGACAATAACGCGCCACTTTCACGAGCCCTGGCCACGGAGCGCCGCTATTGCCGCGCCGAGCCCGGCCAGCCCAAGGCCCTGAAAAGGGTTATCATCCACCTGGGCGGAAGCCGCGGCCGGCATGGCGCTCCCATGGCAACGGTGACTGGTCGGGCGGGCGGCATATCATCTGGGAACGTCGCCCCGCCCGTATGCGGAGCTGTGACCGAACACTCACGAAATCATATCCCATACTCGGCTGGCCGCACCGCGTACAACATTGCAGGAAACCGAAAATGTCAACCGGCTCGCCCGGCAGCGGAGCTAGCGGCTTGCAGCGGCTTAGGCACCCGATAACAGGCATAAACAGATCCGAACAGCATCGATGATGACGTATCAATGATTTCGACACCGAGACGGGCTGGGATCGTATTGTGACGACACCAGCGAGATTATGACGTCACACGTGGCTCGTACAGCAGCGGGCAGACGTCACTCTAACCAGTAGTGTGACGTCACGTGTCGCTGGTGTGGCGGCGGCGCGTGGTTATTGTGCTGACCTGCCCCCCAGCTCGGGCGCGCGTAACAGACGCCCTCTGCAGCGGGACGGCACCGCAGCATATACACCGCACCGGACTGGTCGGGGGCAGTTGCGTCTGCGGAGAGGTCGGGTGAACAGTGAACCGCGCACAGGCAGGACATCACAGCCGACGCGCCTGAGAGTGACCGGTGCTTGTTTCTTTGGCAGCTGATCGGTGATCGGGAACGAAACATGAGCTCGGTGATAACGACAATCAGCCAGCCGCCGTCACATGACCGACAGGTGAGCTGCAGCTTCTGTCCTTCCGTGATCCTGGGAGCTTCGTTTTTGTTCGATGTGCCCACTGCCCAAGTGTTTTTTTTCTTTTTCATTTACTTAATGGGCAGGCTCAGTCCGCATTCATTCAGGATCGCGATACCCATACTGTGTCTGATTAATCCATGTTTCGGGGATCAAGTCTGGAGGGATTGTGATGCAACCCTTCGGCGTCCGGAATTTTCCTGCTTTCTCTATTTATTTACTGTCATTTTAACAAGCATGGGGAAGGGTTTAATTATTTTAAACGGGTCGGGGAAGGGTGAGATCGGGAGCTGGGCAGTCGTGGCATTCAGGACGAACCCAACCCTTTACCGAGTAAACGAGCAAGGAGAAAAATGGCGAGCCCTCCGACCGAGGCCGGGGCTGTATTGGCAGCCCCTCCCCCCCCTCTCTCTCTCTCTCTCTTCTCTCTCTCTCGCTCTCTCAGCACGTGCTCGAATGCACCCCTGGCCGCTGGCCGTCGCCGCTGCGCTGAGGGCCGGCTCCGTTTTTGTTTACCCCTATCCCGGCCATGCTGAGGCACCCGTACCGGCATCGGGGGATTTTTTTGTGCACTATTTAGAGGGAAGGGTTGTTTTTTGTTGGCGGCTTTTTGTGAGCGCGGCCGTTTTTTTCTGTCGCGTCGGCGCGCCGGCGTCCCGGCCGCCCGGGAATGTGTGCATTCCTCGCCTCCGCTGGGCCGGGCTCGGCGAGCTTTCAGAGCGGCTCGGAGACACTGGGAACGCGGAGGCGCGCTTACAAGTGGGCAAAAAACGGCCGACAACAGTGCGCGTCCTCACCCCACCGCCGCGCCGGCACCACTATCAGGTTGTTTCCCACGCGCTGAAGACTGACCGTAATCAAATCAGAGTGCAAGTAACCGTGCATCATAAATAATCGATACGTTCAAGGCTTGCGTGCCATGCAGCAGCTGGGCGGGACCTGGTGAATGATGGCTCCTCATGTGCGTGCGCTTGTAGACGAAATTGTTCTTGTTTCGCATGGTTTGCAAGCGGCAAGCTAGGCTAATCGCCTTGGTGAATGATTTGTGTGCCATTTCCTAGCAGAGTGCCGGGTGAGAATGCATTTGTAGGACGTGTTACAGCGTTGGCTTTAACGCACATTTCCCGATTGGCTTTGTCATAATGGTTTGAAATTGCGATTAATATGCAGTGGTTTCGAACAACAAATAAATAAGTGCGCCACGCTAGCTGCCATTCCACACTCGTTGTCAATCATCCAACTGTGAAGTGTTATAGATAATGCACAGAAACGTATTGCAAGCAATTATTACAAATCATAAACCATCTATGGATGCTCAACTGCGCCAGTAACTATGTCATGGGAGGTTCTTATTTCGCAAATGAGCGACTAGAATAAATAATCGCATCATAAATAAATTTACTATGGGTACATGGCTGATTGAAATGATGTATACCTAACTCATCTATCACTGTGAATTGAATCTTATAACCACAGTTTTTTACCGCTTAATTACAGCGATGAATGCAAGCTAGGCACCTGTATGCTGGTTTAAAGATATAAGTATTAAATTCACACTGATATTCACACCGATATTCACACCGATTAAAAATAAATTTAATTATTTATATAATAATATATAATATATTTATTATATAATATAATTATATAATAAATTTAATAATACATTTAATAAATAGATTAAAATAAATTCACACAGATATTCACACCGATTAAATTATACTTGCTAATAAAATTCAGTGATATAATTATGCCAACCTTTAACTTTATTTTATCGAGTATGCAGCATTTTGATGTTGCGTCAAACAACAACCAGTACCTAATTTCTTTGAAAACGCAAATTAATGTGAATATGAAAATATTAATTTTATCTTAAGAAAAATATTCTTCCCTCGGAAAAATGCGATACAAATCAAATTGGAGTGGATCTGATTAGTACAAACTGACAGCGACCTGGTGACTGTTCACGAAAGTATATACTTACAAAGCGTAGTTGGCCCCATCGGTGTCTGTCTGGAGCCTCGAACTGTAGCGTCTGTTCCTCCCGGGGCTCTACTCTAGCAGCCCTTTTTTCCCGCCGCGTCGAACGTGACGAGTCCCGCCCCGCCCCCCCCCCTTCCCGCCTCCCTGAGCGTCCGGACGGGGAACGCGCCGGACCGTTTTTTGTGCCCCGCGCCGCGCCGCGCCAGGGGTGGGGACCGCGGCCCGCTGGGAACCGAAGGCGGCGGCCCCGGCGCGGTCGGGCCGTGGCAGCCCGATCCCAGCGGCGGCCAGTCGGGAACGGGTTGTCGGCGCGTGAGCCACGGGTTGGCAGCGGTCGCTGACGCGGGTAATGGCGCAGGTGAACCAGGCAGCCGTGCTGTCCGTCATGAGGAGGCTGATCGACTCGGCGAAACACACGGTGAGCGGCTGACCCTGACTCTAGAGGTCAGCGCGGCCCGGCGCGATCTGTCATCACCCGCAGCTCGGTCATTATACCGGAAGTAGAACTGGTGGAAGGGTGTTTGGTTTCCCTGTTGATTCTGGTCTCAGGCTTTCATATCAGGTTATCTGCGATGACTTCCTCCTCGATTTTTCAATATAGTTTGTTGCATCTTGCTTATTGTTAGAAAAAATAAATAATTATGATGCTGTGTTTCGGTTATTAGTTATTGACCAATAGCTACCCTTTGCAAGTGTTTTGTGTATTTGCTTTCAGCTATTGAGCGCTCCAACTATCGTTATTGCCGATATGACTAAACATTTCATTGAGCGCTACCTATCTTAGCTGCAGTTAGTTCCCGTTATACAGTCTTGCCCGGCGTCTTTGCCGATAAGCTCTGTCTATTTGTTCAGGTCTGTTGGCCGTGGCACGTGTACATGACAACTGTCTGCTGAATAGCAGAGTAAGACACCAATATTTCATGATATCTATACTTCCGCAATCCGCACCATTGCAATGCTAATACAGTGAATACACTACACGGCTGCACCATTGCAGTGCTAGTTAATACAGTGAATACACTACACGGCTGTCACAGGGGGTTGATTTGCCATCTGTGCTTATGCTCTGTTTTAATATTTATCACTTATTTTATTGTTACTTCCAACTAAATGAGGAGTGGACTAAATCCAGTTGAATGAACGTCAATGTATGTCACGTTTACGCGAAGCATAATTTGGAGTTTCATTTAATTTGATTGCATCTAGGACTTTTGTATTCCTTGGACCATTTTTATGAAACAGGAAGCAGCCGGTAGGCATATCGGAGGCTGCAAATCGGCGGGATTCCCATATTTCCATTACTGCAGGCGCCGGACAGTTTCGCTCGGCTCTGGTATTGACACAGAACAGGATAAGTACTCTCCTTCCTTCCACTGCGGGCCTCGTCATCCTTGCCACAATCCGGAAATCACAATGACCCGGGCGACGCAGTTGCACAACGGCCGGTCGGCGCGGCACGTGTGACCGAGTTAGCCACGTGTGCCGACTGGGGTCTCTGGCCGCTGGCCGGGCGGCCGCGTCTCACGCGCTCTGCACGCACTCCGACTCCGCTGACGTCACAGGCTGTCAGGCTGGTCGGACGGGGTGCAGTCGGGGGCAGTGTGACCCGGTCAGTCCCGACCCGAGCCGGTCCACGATCCGACCTGGTCTCTCCCGACCTGGAACGACCTGACGCGACCTGACCGGACGCGACCTGATTCGAAATCACCCGACCCATCCCGATCCCACGCACCCCTCGCCGACCCATACGGATCTACCCGGCCCGGCGCCCCCCCCCCGACCCCCGCCGACCCCAGCCGACCCGACCGTCCCGTTGTCTGCCCCCTCCCCGCCGCAGGTAGCCGGCTGCCGTGCCCGTCCGCGTCTGGCCTGTCCACCGCCTTGTTTACCGTCTGGTCGGCCAGCGGAATGTGGCTATTTCGGGGCCGATTTGACAAATACGGTGCGCACTTACTGACCGCACCGCGCCACAAGCGTCGCAGTATAAACACAGCGCTGCGTATGCCGAGGTTCCGGGAGCCGCGGCGAATGCGTTAAGTCTTTGCGCGGCCGAGAAACACGCCGCTGGAAAGCGACGGCGTGTCGCTGTTCGGTCTCTTAGTGTCGTTTGAAGCGTCCGCCGTCTCCACTGCGGCCTGGACCTAGTCACAACATGGCTACACCTGGAGCACCGCGGCCCCTGATCCGGGGACGGTGGGGACCGGCCGGCAGGGGGCCGACCCTGGGGCGCGCCCTCAGGAGCTATTTGTTTACCGTCTGGGCCCCGTCCGGCTCCTCTGATAGGCTGAAGAGCCTACCAGACGCTTCCGCCCGGCGGGGCGGGGCGACCAGGCGGCCGGCTGGACCGCGGGGGTGGGTTTCAGACGAACTGCGGCGCCAGTGACTGAGCTGTGCCGCATCACAGTGGAGGGGTCAGACCTCAGACCAGTGGGCAGTGATGTGCGGCTGACTGAGCTAAGCACAGCGTGTCAGCTGAGCGACAGTGTGGGCTAAACGTGACGAGGCAGTGCCGTGACGCTGCCGGAGTACTGCCGTGACGCTGCCGAGAGTACTGCCGTGACACTCACGGCTGAACAACTATGCCAGTAAGTTTGTGGTGACATTATATAACTACTGTTATTGACGTCATTCGTGGAAGGTGGTGCAATGTATCAGCACTCGTTTCCTTATTTATGGTTTACAGCATGTCCTTTGTTTGTATTTCCTCCAGCTATTAAATTATGTCCATTTTCTCTTCATTTGTCACCGACAGATCCGAAGTGTCGTTTACCAATCTACCGTTGAACCAGTGTTTTAATTGTTCTGTTTTAATGTGCTTGACACACGTGATGTCACAAAGACTGCAAACTTAAGAGTCAGTGATGCTATTGTAATTCATACCCTCGGTTATTGGTGTTCGCTCACTGGTCGCTGCATGTGACTCCCATTCTCCACTGCCGTTAGTTCTGGACCTTCCCCGATTTACCTCCATCAGTGCGGCCCGCCCAGCCGGTAGCGGCGGCTGGGGTGATAGCGGCGTCCCTGTCCTGAGCTGAACCGGGACTGCAGTGACGATGGGGTTACTATATCCCGGTCCCAGCCGGCCGTACCGCGCCACCATTAGCTGGTATGCGGATAACGGTCAGCCGAGGGACGGCCGCCGGGCCGCCGCCGCGCCTGTTTGTGTTTGTGCGCGCCGCCCGGCCGGCCGCTCGGGCAGCGAAGGGTTATTTCGGGGGCGGCCGGGGCCGGTCAGACGCCGGCTGACGTCATCGGACGGCAATCAGCTGGCGCCCGGGCGGCGCGGCGCGGCGCTGAGCGCATTGGGGCAGGTGGCGGCGGGCGAGGCGCTCAGCCGTTACCACGGCGCGGCTCTTCTCGGGAAATGGCAGGCAAGCGGCTTAGGGGCTGCTGCACGATGCCTTTCTGAGCACAATATAACGGGAGTGGTTGACGTGCACACGATGGCTATTGTTCTTCCGGCGCTAGCTGTTTCCCAGCGATTTTTAAAGTCTGCTCTAGGAAGTGGGTAACAGGGTACGCTTTATGGATTTCCAAACGAGCAGAACGCGAAAAAGCAAGCATGGCTTTATTATTTCGTTGCAGCGGAGAAAAGTGTCGCTGGTCTTCCGGTTCGCCCGGACTAGCTGAATCAGCCACAATAGCTATTACCGTTGGGTTCTGTAGACAAACTAAGAAACATTCAGTATTTGGCGGGGTGGTCGTAACAAAGGCATAGCTTTTGAATATTGCATCCCATTCATCGTGATGCTGTCAGAAAAATTCCGGCGCCTTGCACGTGAGAGCAGGCTGCATTAATAGCAGTTTTCTTTAATATTGGCGCTTCAGCGAGCGTACAAGTATTTGCATCGTCTGCGCGCTATCGCTCCAAGGTAATTAGACCTGCGCTGCATGCAAATATCTGAGCAAACTTTAAAAATTTACATTTAATGGGAAGGAAGTGCCGTCTGTAATGGCCCTCAGCTGGCATCTCAAAGACGCGGGACGCAGTCGATTGTGCATTTCTGCTCCACTTTGTTTAGACGGCTCCGGCGCTTAGATCTGCGCAGCAACAGTCAGGATGAACAATTAATTCTGACGTTGCCATGGCAACGCGTTGGAAATCAGACGGTAATAATTAAAAAATATGGCCAAGAGGCACTCGGGAGGGTAAAAATGCTGACTGGTGGCAGCTATCTCGACGATCGACTGCGGCAAATTGGTCCGGAATCTCCTAAGCCGCACCCTAATGATGACGATGTGTTTAAGAGGCTGCATTTTCGCCAGATTTTCTATGTCGAAAAAGTGTTCACAGCCCAATTCTAACGGAAAGCCACCGTCGCGTCGGCGCCATTGATGTAAGCAAATATTCTGCTTACGTGGCTGATTTTAAAAATATCAAATAAGTACGCAATAAAAAAGCTCCGTCTCAATTACCGTAATATTACACTACAACGCATCCCTTTCAACATCTTATATGGACCCCATCGTTGGATATTATCATTCTTGACTTTGCTTGAAATGCGGTAATTTCTGACTGAAACACATGAAACACATGCCCTAGCTAATTACGGGTAGGCACTGTTGGTCTTCTGCCTTTTTAAGCTCCGACATTATTGTTGGTATTGTCATCATCAAATGTGTGTTACTCTATTTTTGTTTTGTTTTTATCAGTGTTAATTTATTATCTACGCTTCACGGGCTAGTTAATTAGTCACGTTGTGGAGCAACAGTGGCATTGACATTTAAGATACGACTGAAAACGTGTGCCTGTCGTTATCTGTGACTGTGTTGATATATAGCTCGCGATTCGCGGCTGGTTGTTAGGATATCATATAGCTGTGTAATGATATGTGCCTGGCGCCGTAACTCGCGCTGATGCGATTGCAATGGGGATAGTGGCCCTTATTCAACGCTCATACAACCTAGTGAACTAAAAATCAAAAATCAAAAAGCTGTATTCGTACCTGCTGCCAAAATGAGATCAAGCCGGCCATCATTGAGCACGCTCCGCTCCTCCCAGCCATGTGCGCTCGTTATTTTATTCGCCACCATCGCTAACGAGCTAAAAAGGAAAATTACAGCGCACCCGGCCGCCACCATATTTCAGCATCACTCCATTAAAGCCCGAGGCGACCCACAGCGACCCTTGCATGCTCTCCCCACGGGCTTATCGTGAATCTTTAACCAGACCAAGCTGTCCTAAGCCTCCCATTTGCATGCTGTTAATTTTTCATCGTCGAGCTCTGCCAAAGCCGTCCGAGAGTGCCAGCTAATTAGTGCGTCTCCCGGCGGCCGGGCGCAGGCGGCTGATCAGCGGAGTGGGTGCGGAATTTGCAGCGCCGCGTGCGCGTTAGTTCATCGGTGTGTTCCGGCTGCCTGGCGATTGGGTCGGAGGATTCGCTTCCTCCGCCGGATCCATTACGAGACTATATGCGACAGGCAGCTCAGTATTTTTCGCCTTTATTTCCGTGGCAGCACCGGTGCCTCGTATTTGGAGAGCGTTTTCTCGACGGTTTCTGATGTTAGCCGCGGGTGTTAGAGGGGGAGAGCACGCATGGTGCGAGGACGTCCTCGAGCAATTTGGACAACGAGCTCCACTTCTAACTCAAATACTGACCTGTCCACGTTTAGTTCTGACAGAGGAAGCAATGGCTCCAACAATCTGCACCTCGACTGAGAGTGCGGGCGTTTGTGTCCCACTTCCGTGTGCTGCCCCTTTGACGTCTATGTGCTGTTCATTGTACGTCTATGCGCTGTCCAGTTGACGTCTTGACGCACCGAGCGACTGAGAGTGACCCCCGTTCCTCTCTCGTGGCAGGACGAGGATCCAGTGATGGCGACGGAGGACGCAGACGAGTGCCGACAATCGTCGGCCATCAACCTCAGCACCCCGCGACGCACTCCGGAACACTCCGACCTCTCAGACAACAATGTGAGTACCGGCACTCGACAGAGAATCTTGCGAACAGTGTCCGGACACAGTCGCGAATGCCATTTTGGCGAATGCATATTGCCGAATTGGACAATTTGGTATGTCTTTTTGACGACTTGTGGATTTGCAAAATTCAAATTGGCGAATGCCTTTTGTCAAAACGATTTTGCCAACGTTTAGAAATGACAAAATATCTGTTTACCGACATGTTTACCGACATGTTTACCGACCCCACCAACTTTTGTCGGGCGTTAAAGGCTTCTGACGTCAGAATAGTCATTTTTCACATGAGCCTTGCAAACATAGCATATTCAAAGATGTATCGGCGTTCAAATTGTCATTTTAGCCTCTACAGCGCACAACATTCATTCAATATGACTGGGCAACTTTTTTCGGAAAAGCTCAACCAGTGCCTTCGGCAATATGCATTCGCCAAAATAATATTCGCCAAAATGATATTCGTCAAATGGCATTCAACATTATGTTTTGTCACCCCGGAAACCTTGCTAACAAGTATGCACTGTATGTAGTGCGTAGAGCTTTTTTAAATGATACATTTGAAAGTATCATTTCGAAAGTACAAAGTCGAGCCACTAGATTCAGCGCTCGCATGTTGAACGTTTTGTCCCGGCCTGCCGATATCTCCCGTGCGTGCAGAGCGCATCCTGTACCACATTAGTCATGCATTGTGTTTTGTATACCACATTGTGCGTGTAGTTGCGGCCGTGACGCGACCCAGACGTGGCGACCTGACCAGCATCAAACATTGACGCTGTTTTGGACGGCGCGGTGGTCGCGTCGCGCTCCTGTCCGGGCTATCGACTGCTGGCTGCCGGCCGCACCGAGCAGCCGATGCCGGCAAACAATGCATTAGGCATATGTTTGTGCCGGCCGACCTCGGCGCGTGCACGCGCGAAGGGGAGCCGAATCGACCTCGCCGCCGATCGTGTTTCGACGCCGCGCGCTGTCCGAGCGGGCTCCTGGCCACCGGACGGGCGGCAATCTGTGAAGTTCGGTCCAGAAATAGATTCACGACGGCATGGTATCGCAGCTCTCAAGAGCAGACGCGCTGCTAGTTTAAGTCAGTGCAATTTAAGGTGTTTAAATGTCGATTACGCGGCTACATCCGACTGGCTTTTGAGCAGGTTTTTAGAGCAGACCGACAGTCATTTCTGCCCCCAGCCGGCAGCGACGAAAAGGCGTCAGACGGCGACAAACGCCACGACCTTCGCCGACTTTTTGCGGGTCCTTTTTAGGCCGGGCGTACGCTGGCGTGGCAAAAACAGCAGCGGTGTCTCAATCGCGCCCTCCGCCCGGCGGCCCGTTCCGGCACTTGGAATGCACGGAAGGGGCTTCCGGTGACCCACTTATTCACAGAAAAACGGGACCGTTCCCTCCTCTGGCCTTTTCTCAAAACATTGCCCCGAACCTCATCATAACAGCCCATTAAACCGATAGCCGGACATAATGGCTAGTACCTAACTAAACTGACTGGTACATTGGGCTCCATTGCACAATGCACAGCTGCCACATATGCCGCGGTGCGCCAGAGCTCGCCGCCGCGCCACAATACGGCTCTACGGATCCGGCCGGTCGTCCGCAGGCACGGAGCACGTCAATACGGGCTGTTTGCGTCGGCCGCTGCCTAAACAACCCGGCTGCAATGTAAACACGGTGTCGGCGAGCCGGCTGGAAATTCGGCGCCGCATTGTGGCCTGGCCGCTGGCTGGTCGGCCGGCCGGTCGCCCGTGGGCCGGACGCGCTGCATATAAACAAGCGCTAATTCCGGCCGGCCCGGCCCGGCCCGGACCATCACCGCCCGGCCCGGCCTGTACAACTATCACCGCGATACGGCACGGCACCAGCCTCCCGGAAGATGCAGGGCAAGCAGCCTGCAGGTGAAACATTGGCTCATATTCGAGCAACTGAATGTAAATGCTGAATTTCGCAAACGATGATGCAGGATACTATGCGTATGTAAATTCGTTGTACCTGTAGGTATAGAATGGGGAGCAGAGCTGCATCAGACGGATACGACTTTAAAGTGAACCCTATTGTTTTGCCACGACTCGTTGTTTGCAAGTTACTATTGGTTACATCAAATGAGAACATCAAAACACGAAATTCCACGTTGAAACGGAAAGATACTGAGACGTAGGAAAATGCCAAAGCCTCAATCCATGTTTTGAACAAGAAAGAAAGGAAAATATATCACTTCCCCATGCCTTCTTGCAATTCATAGCAGAGTATTGGCATCGCATTCCCGTAATAACGAGCGTTACCTCAGTTATGTTTCGACAAACAATGCTGAATACACCGACAGCAGCTCTGCTGCTGTCGGTCTGTGGGAGAGAACTGTTTCCGTGTCTCTCGGACTATCGGTCCAGGGATGTCTCCGCTATCCTACCATAACCGGCGTACTTTTCATTTCCACGATCGGAGAGCCATCGTAGGCGCGACATAAAAATTTGTGTCAGCACCGGTTGACGGCCACGGCTTTGATTGCCGTTAAAGTCGGTCGCCGTTTGAGTGGGTTCTGTGGCCATTTTATGGGATTAGCACTGGGCTGGCCGGCCCCCCGAGGCATATTCAGCCGGCGCTGGACGCGTCCGCTGCCAGCCAAGACTTCTCCCAACTGTTCGCAGAGATCATACGGCTCTGGCCTTTGCGGTGGACGGCGCCGGGGATTCTATGAGCTTGGCGCAGACTGCTCCAAGTCGGGGCCATTGGTCACCAGGCGACGATCGGTGGTGTGACATACTCTGGACTCTAGAGCGGCTGACCAGTGAGATGTCAGGCGACCTGCGTACTTTACCTCTACCTAGCTGTCTGAAATATATACCGCGATTAATTCATCAACATTGTACACCGATGCTCATGTTAAAGGTAAACTCATTTTAATAAATGTATAACTCTAAAAAACACTCATACATTTGTTTCTTCTTCCGATCTATTGCGCTATTTTTCTATCTGAATATCGCTTGCGTGGCTTCATTCGTTTTGCATAATTTGATGAGAGCCGCCCGCGTGACCATTCAGCACTGCTGCGCAATCCCTTTATCTCGGCGTTTCAGCGGAGGCGGCCGCCACAGCTCGGCCGAATCAGTCAGACCGCTGCTAGCGATGCATCGCTCTTTCTCATTGATAACCTCATTACCGAGTCCGATTCACTTGGCGGAATTTTTCCTAATCCCCAGGCGTCCCAGCCAATTCGACGGCATATGAAATCAATAGCTCCTTCTTTTATGAGCTGCGGCAGAGTCGTCGCGGCATCACAGACGGCAATAAACTCCTGTCCCAGGCAGCGACCAGTCGGCTAATTCTGAATAATTCACCGCGGATACCACGTGCACTGGAGCGTCGGCCGAACATTTGCCATCGGACCCGATGGGAAATCAGTCGCCGTCCGTCGCCCGCCGCCCCTGTCATCCTGCACGTGAGCTGCCGTGAGCGGCACCGCCGGCCGGCACTCCTCAAATAATGACGTCTCCAGCCGAACAGTCGATGAGTGCAATCGGAGCGGCGGCGCGGGGGTGTCATTTCGGCCGGCGGCGCGGCGGATGGCGGCACACCGCAGCCGGCAGCGTCTTGACTTGTCATTACCCGACAATGGTCGGGGTCAGCTTTATGATAGTCCCGGGAGCTGGCGGCTGCTGGCGGCCGATAGTGGCCGGCTGAGGCCGATGCGGCGTCATTTCGACACATCAGCCTCGTGGAACGGAAAGCGTCACCAGGGAGCCATGCTTCGGCTTCTCCCAATCCTGCCCCGCTGCGGGGTGCCCGTCGCCGCGCCTTCATATTCACTGTCACTTGTCAGCTGGCCTGCGTAGCCTCTGAACATGCTCTCAATATGCCACACTCGCTCCTGACCAACTTCTCGCTACTCCCAACGGGCTCGACCGTCAGCTGCTCTACAATGCTGTCCGCGGTGCTATCACGAGAGAGTTACTCTAGTCCCGATGACATTCGATCTAAGGCTTGTTTTTACAACAGCCCCGAGGAGTGCCGGTCTCCCTCGCGACCGCCTGCCGCCCACGGTACCGCTCTCCACCGCCCACGGTACCGCTCCCCGCCGTCCACGGTACCGCTCCCCGCCGCCCACGGTACCGCTCCCCGCCGCCCACGGTACCGCTCCCCGCCGCCCACGGTACCGCTCCCCGCCGCCCACGGTACTGCTCCCCGCCGCCCACCGTCCACGGTGCCGGCATTGGGCGCGATGGTGTTCACGCAAGCAGTGCGACGCGGCGCCATTGGCCGGCTGTCGGCGCGGCGTCTTCCCATTGGTCGAGAGCCGCGTCGCTCGCGACAGTCGCCGACTCCAAACAGCTACAGCGACGCCGTCACCGTGTAGTTGGCGACCGACGCAGCGGCAGCGACAGAGCCGGCGGGGTGCGGCGGTGAGTGGATAGTGTCCACTGTTCTCTGTCCACTGTCCTGCTCTTCTGCTTAGCTACGTAATGTTATAGTTTCTTTCCGTTATCCAAGGTTCATTGCCATGTGCATCTGCATTGTACGTGCATGGCAAAGTGTCACGTGATACGCTGACTGAAGGCAATTGCTAGTTCAGTGAACTTTTTACAGTAGCATTCAGCGGTTATAGTTATGCGGATAAATCACCGAAAGAAATGACTTGATGAGCTCAATAGCGAGAATAGTTTCAGGGTCAGTTAATATTTTTGTCTACACGCCTCCGAAGTGAAATGTGCCGAAAACCCAGAACGTCCCGGTTGTGTTTATGTGTATCCATGCTGTCGCCCTGTCCTCGCGCCGTGCACGGAACTTTGTGTTCCGGGCGGGCAGGCCGGGCATAGGGGAATATACCTCCAGCCGGGCAAGCCAGCCATGTGATTTACTAGGCACGCTCTGATTCATTTTTCATGCTATAACTTACTTATTTGTTTTCCAGTAACCCTCTTGTGTTTGAGCTGCGTAGCAGGAGCTCTGTCGCGGGTCGCCCCTTTTTTAATGGGGGGGGGGGGGGGTGTTCAGGAAAACTAAGTAGTCGCCGGCAGCGGAAAGCTGTTGAACGGGGGAAGGGATAAGACTTACAAGTGCCACTGCACAGACTGAACAGACTGAATACAGACTGAACATTGGTTTCCAGCAATCGACAAGGATTGGGAGATTTGGCCCAAGAATGGCCCAAGAATGGGGGACACGCCCCCCCCCCCGCGGCAGAGCCCCTGCTGTACGGTGGAGGTGAGGTGGCCGGTGCTATCAGCAGACTCCTGGTCTCCCATTGACGTCACGGGTGCCGCAGCGCTCTCGGACCGTGATATAGGTTCACGGCGCTGCCCGGGCCGCCGCCGCCGGCCGAAATAGCCGCCGGCGGCGCCGCCCGAGACTCGGCCGCCGCCCCCGGTTACTGCTGTCCGAGACTCGGCCGCCGCCGCCGCCAGGCAGCCGAGCGAGACAGGTGGACGCAGAGGCCCCGTGTCCACAATTATGATGACCGCCGGGAACGGTCGCTGGATGAAGACGGTCGCTGGCCGTGGTTAAAATCGCGATTGCTGCAGCAACAGCAGCAGCCTCCCGCCCCGCCGGTGTTTCCTCGGGTGCCGGCGCGTCCTCGGGTGCCGGCGCGTCGCTCTCTCCTCGGGTGCCGGTGCGTCGCTCTCTCCTCGGGTGCCGGCACGTCGCTCTCTCCTCGGGTGCCGGCGCGTCGCTCTCTCCTCGGGTGCCGGCGCGTCTCTGTTTATCTGCTGCCGCCTGCATGACAAGGCATCGCCGCTGTATTTATGGACGGTGGAAATATTTGCCTGCAACATACGCAGAGTCGGTGGCGCCGGCGGTAAACACTGCAGCAGTTTACCAGGCTGGTAAACGGCTGCAGCGTGGCGCCGCTGACGCCCACTGCACCGAGCCAGTTCAGTCCACACCCTCACAGGGGGCCATGGAGGGCCGCTGACGCCCACTGCACCGGGTCCTGGTCTGTTCCGGGTCCTGGTCCCGGCGCCGTTCTCGATTTCGTCGTTGCGTCATCGCTGCACACAACAACCAACTGCTCGAAGCAAGGCTGCTCGACGGCAATCAAACTGCATCTGTGCAGCCGCGCGGCGGCCCGGTCCACTGTGCCGCGGGCGGGGTCAATATTTGCTGACGGCAGGGGCAGTCACGGCGCCACTGCCGGCGAGGGGAGCAGGGGGACCGGCAGCTGCCGGGAGAGCGCCGCTCGTCCCCGCATGCAGGAGCTGCAGCTGGGGCTGGTGCCGCCCGCAGTCGGTGTCTGTGGGAGACGCGTGGCGTGTATCAGCGACTAACTGTCCGTCTACTGTTATTTGACCGCAGTATCAATTTACTTAAGGTATTGTTATGCCAAGTAAGAAAATAATTATCATGCCCTACACTTTTTTAGTGTCAAATTGGGAGGGGATGTGCAGGCTCGGATCGGCCTGAGAGACGGTTCTTTGCACGACTTTGTATATTTATGTCTTAACATTTAACTAAAAAATGCATAAC
>JARBER010166051.1:0-16408 GCA_030265075.1 Balanus glandula
CGCAGTGACCTGCTCTATCCGGGGACGCGTTCGCAGTGACCTGCTCTATCCGGGGACGCGTTCGCAGTGACCTGCTCTATCCGGGGACGCGTTCGCAGTGACCTGCTCGCCTTCTCGTCGCGGCTTTCCGAGCAGCGCAGCGTGATTGGCCGTCCTACGGCTCATGTTTTTCTCAGCATGGCGATAGAGGCGTTCGTAATGTACGAGCGACGCTTCGAGAACATCTGAAGGCTGGACATGTGGTCATGAATGTACACTGCAGACCCATAGTTTATGCAGTCTCTCCATGAATTATTAATGGTTGCTTAGATTAGAGCCGACGTTAAAGCCTCGAAACTTGTATGAACACACCATGACATCGAGCCACCTTTCAATCGGGGAGGGGAGGGGAATGACGTGATCGTTGGCAGAGATGGCAACCGAAGGAATCCAGTATTTTTCATGATGAGATGCTTTAGCGCTGAGGTAGCTGGTTTAAATTCGATGTTAATATGCAATTTACTTTATACACGTAACACTGTCCAAATGCTTCATATTTTAAGCATGTTATAAATTCAGCATTACTGGATAGCGAGAACATCCTTCGCTACCTACAATAGTAATGTTCTTGCAGATGACATCGGACACGCTTAATCTACTTAATCTATTAATCATCGGACACGCTTAATCTATTCATACCAAAAACTCCATATCGACATGCGAGGTGGCAATCTATCTTTAACACTTTTCCAATATTCCTAATCCATGGTCGATTCTGAATGTATAAATGCATGTCCATTATTCAATATTGATATGAAGAAAAACGCTCCGACCCTTCACGGCGGGCTAGCTCGGGCTCGTGGCCCATCGTGAGACGGCAGGGGCTGCGCTGCGCTCCCACGTGGAATAACATCATACAAGTACCCTCATAGGCGAGGAGGCTGGTCGGGGCAGGACGTTTTGCTTGTCACAGCAAGCCAAATAATCGATGATCACCACCATACTCCACTCAATACTCATATTTCCGCGTTACATTGTATTAGACGTTAGATCGGCTCCATCGGAAAACCCGCATTCAAGTTTGTAACGATAATTTTGTTATGGCACAACAATTGTTGATAAAAGTACGAAATACTATACTTTTACTCGTAGTTGATTTTATAATGTATCCAAGACTCCAATTCAACTAGAAAATATGCGCATTTATTTTTGTTTGCTTCATTTAATCCGTCATAATATCGTACACATGCACTGGAGGGCCGAGCGGTCGTGATGAATGTCTGTCTGGCTATCGTGATTTGTACCTAACAGTGATACCAGGGTAAGGTGTTTCGACGGGTCTTGGTCGAGATCGTACAATGTTTACATTGCTTCAAAAGATTGAGCTAATCAGGCGTCAAATATCTACTACCCTGTTACAGTGTTACTGGATGCAGATCTGCAATATCTACTAGATATAGGTACTAATATTAACTATCAGATGGGTACCACATACCATTAGCAGCAGGTGCGCCCATCACCGTTGAAATACCACAATAGCCATGGTCTACCGGGCCTTAAGGCCTGACTAAGCCCCAATGGAGCGCTCCAGAGGTGGTTGGCTAGCTAGTCTGGAGTGGGTCTGTCCACCACCTACAGACACTGAGGATGGCGGAAGTCGCGAAGCTGACACAGCACGTCAGAGGACTCGTCACAATGGATGTCCCACCAGAACGCCTGCTCCCTGAGCACGACGCAGTGCTCGTTTCCATTAACGTTGTTCGGCTGATCCGGTCCCCACCAGGCTGCGTTGGTCGGCGCTAGTCCCTTCCCATCGGCCCCGACGAATGTGCCCTCGGTGACGATATCGTTAGCGCCAATGAAGGTGTGAAACGCTGTGGTCATGTCGAGCGCGCACTGGTTCTCCGCCTCGGTTCGGGGGACGGCCAGGTGGGCGCCGAGCTGGTTACAGGCCGTCTTTGCGTCAGCGTGGTGGAACTGCTGGTCAAGCTTGACCAGGCAGCGGCCAGCGCAGCCGATGAAGCCGGCCGGGCAGTCACACGGCGGCGCTGCAACAAACAGGCAAACATACTTCTCAAGACGCACGGACGAATGATACGTGAATCTTCCCTCAGCCAGTGTTGTATGTACATATATTCCTGTTTCCAAAAGTCCAAAAGTCCAAAAGTGGATAAAGTAATGATAGATAGATATGTGACTCTTCGGTCACATATCATTCCTGTTTCAGCGAACATGCCAATTTTAACAAATGTCAGAATACGATTCGTTTATATTTTGAAATGCAATGTTTTTTTATGTTAAAGAAAATGGCCATACATAGGAGCTGTCGTGCCACCTCGGTGAAGTCTCCGAAAATATGGAAGGTATAACAATACAACGTGCCGTGCATGTAGGTAGGACAAGCAGCTTTGCAAATGTCGGTAGCAAAATGCGTACCATGCATAACATCGAAATGAATGTAAAGGTTGGCTGTTTGACGATGACAGAGTGCAAAGTACTGTATCGATGGGTCGTGTCAGCCAGCACAGGTACGTTTGACGGTGTCGATGGCGCCAGGCTCCACCCACTCATCGCCGCACGGCGGCGCCAGCAGGCCGCTCCGTCACAGCCGTGCTCCTGTTTGTTTTTGTTCTGTGTCTGCGCATGTCTCCCCTCTCTAAAGAACCTCAGGGCGTCTTTCAGATACGGAGCCCAGACGTGGGGGGTGTGCAGAGGTGGAGGCCGCGTCATGTTAAAAACTAATGGCTGGATAAAGGATCGGTTCTGCTGCCTCACTCCAGCCACGACCGCTAGCGTTAAGTGTATGTTTACGAGCGAGCGCTTCGCGCTCGCTCGTCTATCCGTGGTTTATGGGGAAAATCTGAGTAGGAGCGGCCCGGCCCCTGGGGACGGTTTTGAGAGCCCAATATGTATCTTTGCAACCTCACTTCCGATTGACAAGCGGTCTTCTTTGCTGGGAAGCCCCATCCAACCTACCCTGTTCGAGACTAGTGACAATCCATGTGGGTGACTACCACTGCGCGTGACACGTGCCGCGTAAAGGGTGTTAAAAAGCAGTTTCTACCAAAAACTGTAGCAAAAACTCCACAACGGCTAGGCCGATTGTGTTCAAATTTGGTGTGTGGTTAGGAACACCTTAGGTAGTACGACTTTGCCACAAGTAGAGCTCTTCATGGAATAGAAATTCCTATGGGAATTCCCATTGAATAGAAATGGGATGGAAATGGGAGAAACTTTGGGGAATTCATGGAAATGGAACGGATTTGAATTGGTATGGGACTGACCAAATCATTTTTAGCACTAAAAACAGTTAAATAACTATGCTGAATTTTGTGGAAATGGAATGGAAATGGGAGTCCAATTAAACATGGATATGGAACGGAACGGATTTGGATCTGGTTGAATGGGATGGAATGGAATGGGAGCTGAAAACATGTTCCATGAAGGGCTCTATTGCCGCGTTTAAGCCATTTGGTTGATTGTATTACAACCTTGAGACTTTTCCTATTATTAAACGCCACGTGTTGTGCACAAATGTAAAAAGCATCAGTATAGCAGAGGCTGTACTAGGGGCCTTATTGGGAGGATGATGCAAAAGCGGTAAAGTAGTGCGTACTGGCTTTGTAGTTTGCGGTGCAATACATGTGTCAGAAACAATATAAATGTACCTACCATAGCTCAAACATACGAGGTTTGTGCATATCTTTTGGGCAAAGGCGCGCTCAGGTACAATAAATGGAAGCCTTCCATCAAATTCCATCAACACTTCCATCAAATGAATTTAACCGTTACATTAGCACGTTGGTAAAGGCGTTATGTGCATAGAACCTCCCCACGTTGTTTACCTGGATACCAAACCAGCCTATCATCGCCCAGCCCGAACCATGGCAATACTTTGGAAAGCTAATATCTCTGCTACCGCACCTTTGATTAACAAGCAGTCTTTTTTACTGAGCAGTTCCATCTATCCTACCCTGTTTGAGACTAGTGCCGACCAATGTGGATGACTACCACTGCGTTTGGCAGTGCCGCGTGAGAGGAGTTCAAAAGACTTTTCTCGTAAAAACTCACCAACGGCTGGACTGATTGTGTTCAAACTTGGTGTGCGGTTAGGGACCAGAAGTTATGAAAATTCAAATTGTTTGGTCCCGGCCCTAGTCCCGGCACGAGCTTTATCTCAAAGGTTTCGGCATGCTACCTGCCAGGTCAATTCAATTCTCGGTAAGCTCACGTGATGTTAATCTTAACATGATATGTATTATGTAATATTTATCCTAAAAGTTGACTTTATCCATTAAGATCACTTAAGTAGCATTACTTAATACAGTGTGCTGATGGTCAGTATGACCACTGACCACCTAGGCACATAACTTTGTGTCATCGCACCTGATTGAGGCCAACCATATATTAAACAACAACATATTTTACCTCACAACAGTCAGCAGTCTGATTTCAAGTCACTTCTTAGTCGGAATTTCCACAATACAAATATATAATCCACAATTTCTATTATAATGCAACTTTGAACGACAACATTGTGAACATTCCGAAGGACAATCAAAACATAAGTCAATATTGAGATTGGAGGATTATGAAGAAAGAGGAACTGAGCTGTATACGAATAATAATAATTTATGAATTTATCACGTCAATAAACTTTTATGCAAAGAAGAAGATATCATCCAGTTTGATTAACCCATAACTATTACTGTATTGGTATAATGCATACAATTATGTTATTTTCTTAAAAAGTAAAGTAACCTTAAAAATAAGATGTAGTTTTAATGACGTCATTCAAAAATAATATCGTGCTTTGTCTGAAGATATACATAATATGAACTAACGTATCAATTGTAGCGTGTATGAAAAAAAGTGAATGAAAAAAAGTCTTGTGACGTCATGTAATTTTATGAACTAAAGCGTATCAATTGTGGCGTGTATGAAAAAAGGTGAATGGAAAAGTCTTGTGACGTCATGTAATTTTATACTCTGATTGGTTTCTGGCTACAGTTGTCTTGTGCCTTAGGTACTAGCTGTTGCTCGGTGGCCAATCTATTAAGCCAATGAGATCATTCAAAACCCAGTGTGGATCTATAAATAATATATGATGACCCAAATTACCTTAGATAAATGGTTTGCTTGTGAATGTGATGACTGGTGGTGATATCAATATTTAATGTCTCAATCTTGGCATATTCTATTGTCATTTTGCATAATGTTTATATGATATCCCTGCACAATGTTAACTGTGAGCTGTGGCAAACTAGGTAATACCTACTTCAGCAACGCACCTCCCTATGCCCAAGTGTTTATTGGGCATGAGGCCTCTTGAGTAGGTATGTAATGATACGATGACTCACAAAAAGCAAACAAAGCAAATGAGCATCCATGTATCAGAGCTGCTTTAAAGGGAGTGGGTCTACTGACATTGGTGATTTGGAGTTATTGGCACTAGGTTATAAAGCAGATTTTTCTGAATCTAACTACGTACTGCATTTGTCCAGATTCACTCTAGTCGCAGAGATATTTGAAATACCCCAGGGAGCGTCTAGCCAGACGCCTTTTTATCGGCATACCCCAGAGAGCTTTCACTACTAGAATGACTGCCCTTGGTTTGAACGCTAGCAAACAATCGTTACCGCTGGCCAATAACAATTCGACAAAAGGAACGACTGAGCGGGTTTAATTCAACGTTAATGTGTAGCTAGAGACCTGTCGGCCGACACCTTACCAAAAATCAGGGGATGAGTGCATCTGCATGTGCAATCGTGCACAACCCTATTAAACATCTCAGTAGCGGCTGAGCCGATGGTGTTATACTTTGGTAGGTCGTAGGAGTCTTTCAGTCGCCACTTTCACACCAGCCAAAGGTGGAGTGCAGCTACATAATAATCCACTCGCCTAATGAAGTTCAAATTCATTACACATTTCATTTGCGCTCACTAATTCATCACCAACTACGACGTTGTTCTGGTTGTATGAAAATCGGTTAAAAAACATGTCAACAATGGCCACAATTTATCACATGTTTGCCCATGAACCTTATTTTGAACAAAGCTTAAATTTCGAGATTCAAATAGAAGCATCTTGTCAAGGCAAATCGACTGTTTATATCTCATTAAAATCGGACGAGCGGTTATCAAGATCTCTGGGGAATGGGGGGGGGGGGGGGCAGAATCTATCCCCAGCAGGTTAGCGTAATTTTGGCCGCCAACAGGAAACATTTTTCTTTCTTTCTTTTTGGTAAGCAATATGAATATGGTTAAGCACGCGTGGGAGGCCTTATCGGACGGATACCAGACGGACGCTATTTGCACTGTTTATTCGGCCGTTTTCAGAGCTTCAACCATGCACTTCCCATTCACAAAATAAAACAGATGTAATTTAGAGGAGCTCGCACGGAAATGGTTCGTCTCGTATTTGTCCGACAGACGCCAGAGAGATATTATCAACGGAAAAACTTCCGACTGCAAACTGGTTATCTCCGCGGCGTTCCACAAGGATCAATTATGGCTTCCCTTCTATTTTCGATGTTTATTAACAATCTATCCTGCCAAATGGAATGCAGCTGCCTTCTGCATGTCAATCTTAATGCTGTCAATACTTTCCGTAAAATCACTTCTCCAGCTGGCGGTCTGCTGCTGCAGTAGGATCTTGGTCATCTGGCAGCATTTTCCGTCAGGTAGGGATTGACCTTCAACCCTACAAAACACAAACCGCTTACGACAACTCACAATCGTGCATCAGTGCAGACCAGGTATTTTATCGCTGGTACCGAGCTGGACACATGTGTCTCACGCTGTTGGAAGGGCCAACCGAGCACTCGTAACCGAGTACTACTGGCTGTGTACTTGTTTGTTCGGTCGATTTGAAAACATTGCAGCGTGGTCTGGTTGGGGTCGGCCAACTCTCACACAATACCGGTCGATCGAGTGCAGCACAAGTTTCTCATTTGGCTGCTAGATCACACTTCCTCCGGTCAAAAAATATCCTTGTGGGGCCCTTTACTTAATTTCAAAATGTTATTTTTAGCTCAACGCAGAGTGCAGCATGACATGCTCTTTCCCCTAGGACATCCCGCCTCGTTCGACCCGCACTCTTACCCGCACCCGCACGCACACCGACCCGCACCCCGTTCGCCGTGCCTCGAGCTCGAGTCAGGACAGTCGAGTCCCGGATGTTCTGCAGGATTCCGAAAGCCACCAATACTTTGTTGGCCAGTCATTTTAACGCAGACATATTTCATGACAGTTTTGACGTTTTTAGAGCTCAGGCGATCGTTTAACGTTTAACCGTATAGAAAAACAGCATTACATCGCTCATCATGTTGTTTGAATTCCGTTTCATACTTTTACAACTAACTTTGGCTGTAATTTATGTACCGTTTCACTCTTTTTATCTGATCGACTTCGCCTGTTAGTGGAGTTTGACTCTGTTGGCGATGGCAGGAAATAAGACAAACAAAAAACAAACAAAATAGCACTCACTGCACGCTCACTAATGATAAGTGGTGTCTAACAATCATACGGATACATAGATTTGCCTCCTTAAATTGTATTTTGTGTGTGGTTAAATTGTGATTTGCGTTGTTAAACTGTATTTTGCCTAGTTATTATATAAAATGTTGGGGGATTTCCATCGCATATGCGGGTAAATCCCCTAAGTAGACTAATATTCTCTGTTGTGTGATCGCATGCGACACAAATATCCAATCCATGGCACACGTTCCGGAGCCATGTGCGCTCCCTCCCACTCGCGCTCGCCATCTACGAGTGTCCGGATTCCGAGGAGGAATGTCTGATGAGGCTCGGCTCGCTGACACAGAGAGAAGCGAGGCTGCGGTACGCGGCCGTGTTAGCCGTCCTCCGTAAGTGATTTATCTTCGGGCAAAATCGATAGCAGTGGCGCACGGCACCCGTGTGAAGACCACGCGGCAGGAGCGTACGGCACTCTGTTAACCCGCGCCTGACCGCCCGGTCTCAGGCGAACACCACTGACGGGGGGAGGGGGGGGGGAGGGGCAAATAGGGCCCATCGATATCTCCCGAACCAATGGTGACAGCGTGATGCACACTGCGGTATTCGGAAGGTGTCTATGAGATGCATTTAGAGCTTGCTCGATTTTGCTAAGTTTAGGTCACGTCTTAAGTCAATGTTAGGTTAAAGGTCAATATCGAGACTTTTGCGGTTTTTGCCCATGCTTTCCATTCAGAGCATTTGATTGCGATCATAATCACTCAAAGTATTCTGTAAGGTATAAGCAATATCCTGCATAAGCAGAAATATATATTCTGGGCATAAGTCAACCTAGGTCAGGTCTCAAAACGTCAATATAACAGTTTTTAAGTCATGCAAAACATGTTTCGCTGGTAATTTTAAACTTATAATTTAAAAGTAATTATTATTTGACCATTAAAACTCATTTTAGTGAGGTTAAAGTCACGTACCGGTAAAAGTCAGGTCAAATAAGGTTTAGGTTCAGAAGTGATACATTTTAATAAAAATGATAGATGTCTGGACTAGTTTTATCTCAGAAAAAAATGCTGCCATTCGTGTTTATGTATCTGGTCAATACAACCCCCGAAACCACATTTTCAAAATATGATGTATCCATTTAACTTACTTAAGGAACAATAAGTCAATCAAAAATAAATATATTGCTTCTAAAATTGTTACGTTCATTTGCCTTTTTTGTATTTATGTGACATATTTTCCTGCTTCCTACATATCTCCAAAGCAATTTGTTTCGTAGACATTTAAATATTTATTTTTTAAATATTGGAGCGATAAGCGAAATTAACAAAGCGAGATAGCAATCTTGTAGTCCCCACATTTCCATGTTTTTTTTTTGTGTGTGATTGATTTCATTTTAGTTTATATATGTTTTTTGTCCGGCCTGGAAAACATAGGCTGGTTTTATCGTAAAACTCGTGTGTAGTGACGTGATTTAAGTTAAATATATTTCAAGAATTTAAACACATATTTTTTTTCTTACACAAAATGTAAAATTGATGTAGGAGGTGATACTTACAGCTTAAGTTCGATAGCGCCATTGTGCTCTGAGATATCATGAATACTCGTCAGGGAAGGCGATGTTTGCCCTCTCCCGGTCAAGCGCGGGCTAAGGCGGCAGCACAATGATCCGTTTGGCGTGCGGAACCGTAATATCGTGAATTTTCGCTCATTTTCAGCGATTTTCCGCGTCTACGGCAGCCGAATCGTTCAAATATCGCCAGTCGACCATAAGCAACCGGCGGAAAAGCTGATCCGAACCAGTTTTTTTTCCGTGGTAGATCACAGTGAAGCCGGGGACAGACACATTTATCAGGTATGGGAAATAACCACCTAAAGCATGGGTTTTGAACGGATAAAACATTTTTGTAGCCCGTATCGAGAAACCCGTATCAGCAAGTTTTATGGGTTGAACAGACTCTCCTCCCGGAATATATTTGACTTTTGGCGAAGGAATGTAGCTCTGGGACAGGCATGCAGCGCTGGGAGAGGAAAGCATAACGTTGAATGCGCGCTCCGAACGTTCTAAAATTGATAATTTACTGTCCTGAACTGTCGCGATGCATGGCCATTTTCAAAAATAGAAAATAAGCTGTATCCAAAAGTACATAATAAAATCGTTTTCTGAATTTCTTTCTGAAAATAGTCTGGTTCCTTTAACAACTTGAATCCATGCGAATACAAGCCCACTTTTTTACGGCATATTCTTGCCGAGCTGTGCAAGCTGTGAAGTAAAAGTTTTGTGGCTCCACAATGGCGTCTTGGTCGAAAAATGGCCGTCATAAAGTCTCCGTGGGACAGACTGAAGGGTCAGGGTGGGACCATTGTGGCACGCCGCAGGTCGGCGGGTGGAATATCACGAGCAGACGGTACTGAACCCGCCAGAACAAAGCCGATATTTCGCGGTGCCGCCGTGACTTTCCAAGATGGAGTTCAGGAGTGAAACACTCGCCGAATGTGCAGTGTACGACCGCCTTTACATGTTAAGTGATATCAGACAACGTAACGTACATACATACACAACACCTACCAAAGAACAAGAGACTGGATGGTGGAAGATATGAACCTACACGATAACAATGGGAGATATTTATGATCCTTTAGAGAGGATGTTTTAGGAAGAGATCGGTTTGCTAGGTACTTACGTGGCGATGTTGAGCAGAATGCTCAGCAGGAACTCGTTGTAGATGGTTAATGAGATGAACTTGCTCTCGTTGAATTCGGAAGGAGCTTTCCTGACCACGATGCACAGCCGGATGCCCCACACCAGAAACAGCAGCTCGGCTAGAGAAACAAAATTGCAATCAAAATGAAGAAAGACATGCAATATACACTACAGGTGGGCACTTCATACACAATGGTGAATGTATTGCATTTAGTCAGACGTCACACATTTTCGTGAATGGATTGGGTGAGAAGGCGCGACCCCACCATCAGAGACACTATCTGAGAAGGCATGACCCGACCGTCAGAAACACTGACTGAGAAGGCAAGACCCCACCATCAGAAACACTGAATGAGTAGGCAATAAGTATGGCCCCACCACCCAGACATTAACTACTCACTTGCTGAGAAGGCGTGATCCCACCAGCCGCTGTGGCATAGGTGTGTTTTGAGACCGTCGGCGCTCCGCGCTATCACCACGGAGGGCGGCGACACCATGGACCTGACGCCCAGCAGGGTGGCGAAGCCGGCCACCAGGACGCCCAGCCGCTTCAGCAGGTCCAGGTCGGTGATCTTTACCGCCTTGGCCGAGCGCACGCGGAAAATGACAGAGATTCTGTAAACAGCCGCCGGCGTCAGTGTATATTGGAAATAGCCAGCGACGGCGTCAGCGGTGGGTTATTGGTATGGCAGGAGTAATGGACTCCCGAGTTTGTCAGCCAGTTTTAAGCCGAAACGGACTAAGGCGGGTTAACTCGCACCGTGCCGGCGCTCGGCGCCACCTTCGTCGTACGGGCGGGGGGGCTCTTTTACAGCCCTTCTAACTTGGTTTCTATGCAATGGGAATGATAAAAATACAACATTCGAAATCTCGTCAAATTTTCCAATCATAGATGGTGTCCGCACCACACCGTGCACTTGAGGCTGTGCAGTGACCTCTCTTCGACGATATCAGGAGCCGTAGTCGCCCAGGCCAGTAATAGTTTTTATGGGTGTTGATGCGACCGTCCAGGTAAAAGTGAGCCTCGTCCGTAAACCAGACATGGTGCAGAAATGTGTACGATGCCTGTAACTGCTGTAAAAGCCACTTACAGAACGCCACTCGGTCTTCCATATTATTGGACCTCAGCTTCTGCGGGTCCAGGCATCACAATGATGGCACTCTGGCTCCCACATTACACTAACAACTTTTATCACTGAGGTGTATGTGATGTATATATGAATATGTATTGTATGTATCTTACTGTGCGTTTGCTTTAGCCTCGCTTGAACCAAAACTTATCGTAAAATAAAACATTAGCGTTTACTGAAACGAAATACTTTGTGTATTACAAGCCCTATTTCCTTTTGCTTCAATTTACGGGTTAATATAAACCGGTTACCGTAACTTTTGTTCCTAGCAAATTGCCAGCGATAACTTTCCCCATCCCTGATATACGCCTACGCCTACGACAGGAAAGAAAAAAGGAAAAAAGTCCACACCATGCTAAAAGCTAACGGCCAAGAATGTGAATCACCAAGTGGTCTTCAGGTGATTTTTGCAGCAGCTACAGGAATCGAACGCATTTCTGCACCATGTCTGGTTTACGGATTCCACTTCCACCCGAACGGATTCATCAACAGTCAACACCCATAGCATCCAGCACTGGGCAGCTACGGCACCTTATATCGCGAACCCTGAAACAGCTGAACAGAGCATTGGGAGCTGCTTTACGGGCTCTATCAGCCGACACGTGCCAAAGAACGGGGGAGAACCCCCGTCGGCGGGCAGAGCTGTGTGTCGCCCGAAACGGACGCCATTCGAAACAAGTCCTGTAGCGTCTTGGAAGTGGGAAAGGTGTGCTCAGGACGTGTGCTGAATACATTTCCATGAAATTCTGCACTGTTTGGTTTTTGAAACTCGATACCTGGAGCACTTACTTGCACGATAATTCACAACACAATGGGCCAGTTTTTTTTTGGTGAACAACCCATCTTTCTATTTATCACTGCGCAGGGTATAGGGTTTGGGTTATGGATCCAATACCGTGAAGGGTTATAGATACAACACATACAGCTTACCTCCATGTCTTCAGCATGAGGGCGCCGTAGGACAGTGAGAAGCCGAGCTCGCGCAGCCAGCACTTCAGGGTGCAGGTGACCACGTTAGGCTCCGTGTAGGACACGATTGTCTGTGGAGATCAGGTCAGCTCAGGTCAGCTGGGGTCGGGTCGGGTCGGGTCGGGTCGGGTCCGGTCGGGTCGGGTCAGCTCAGGTCAGCTCAGGTCAGCTCAGGTCGTGTCGGGTCGAGTCGGGTCGGGTCGGGTCGGGTCAGTTCAGGTCAGCTCTGGTCATCTCGGGTCAGCTCAGGTCAGCTCAGGTCAGCTCAAATCAGCTCGGATATAGTCTTGATAATGTTTTTTTTTCAGATTTTGTAATCATCTGCCTATAAGTTTGGATTAAACATCTGGCAAAGGCTGACAAATTATTTATTCTTTATGTATTTGCGTATTATTTAGCCGAAATAGTCAGCTGGTTGTACATTTGGACAAATTGAGTTTAGTTAAACCGGCATTGGTTGGGGCCTCAGACGAACACCAATGGCTGGGGATGTTTTTTTGCGCCCTCCTTATACTACCAACCAATAACCACAACGATATACGTAAGGCGGCTATCGAAAGCTCTCAGTGAGACAAACCAGAAGCAAACTGAAATTTTTAAATTGAGACTACCACCTGGGTGACGGTTAGGTCAAAGGTCAGCATCGAGGTATTAGATGTATGGTCCATATTTGCCTTCCAAGGCCTTCGATTACAACCATGATCACCTAAAGTGCTTTCAAATCTACAACACAGATCCTTAATGAGTTTAAGTGAAATTGTTGATGAAGGTCAAGGTCAAGGTCTGGTCACAAAATGCAACTTAGAGGACAGTATCTACTATATTCATACAACACATGTTTTATGGGGATTGTGAAGGTATATTTTGACAGTCATGCTTATTCTTCCATCTGACGTCATTTGCATGAAGCTAATGACAAGTGCAGGCCATGGTCAACATTTGAAAATGATACATATTTATACAAAATCATCTCTGGATTAGTTTTGTCTCAGAAAAGCATTTCTGGCAATTATTTGCCTGTATCTGGCCAGTAAAAATAGAACGAAATTTTAAAGGAGGTTGTGGTCATCACCTATCCTTCATAGTAAGTCATAACTCAGGCAAAATCAAGAAAATATTCTGAAATGGTGGTTATTCAATTTATTTCAACACGTATTCCGACTTTTGAAACATTTTTGAAAATATGGATTTTGTGGCCATTTTATTTTAAAAAAATGTTTTATCGTAACTTAAAATTTTCAAAAACTCGTAAAAGCCATGTTGTAGTACTAGTCATTATTCATTTGTAATGACTGTGAACTTTCCAGAATCTATTTTGGTCAAGAGGTAGCTTTTGTACGGTCTGATGATAAAATGTCTTGAAATAGCGTGACCACTTGTAATGGATTTGTAATGTATTCGCAACAGTAATATACTTGCTATGACGTGACCGGGAGAATGACTCTGGAAACACATGTGTAGCTTATTTTGATTGACATAGTTAAAGCGCTCTCATTGTTTTCGCAATAGTCAATCCCAAACCAAACAGTCAATATTAAATCAACACGAAATTGTGCACGTTTGCGATTCTCCGACTGCTTTTAACATCGATGACCATTTCCGTCCGATAACAATTATAAATAATGTAACATCTTTGAAAGCTGAACACCATTTACATATTTTCATACAGGGATTTAATAAATCCGATTATTAATGTATGGAAGCAATTTCTGAAATTTAACCTGGCGATAAACATTCTCAAACCTTCGTTGCCTTGACAGCTTATACGGACAGATTGAAAACTTTGGTATCAATATAAGCCATAAGGCCTGGTATATGACATTTGCAGAAAACATTATCCTCATCAATAAATGTCCCGACCTTGACTTTGAAACATGCCACGTTGTTAACTAAACCTGCAAAGAAGGCATCACGCACGGGGGCATCGCAAGTTGCGTGTCTTCAAAGGCCCTCACTCAAAACTTCACTGTCACGAACGGCGATCAAAACATTTAGACCGGAGCCGGCTGGCGATGTAAAAGGTCCACCAATATCAGCATACTAAAGCTGGAGTGCTCACTGCTCATTCCTGTATATCTAGTAGCATCGTCACCGTTGAAAAAGGCATTCTACTGTGCCGCTGTCATCGAATATGTTGTAATTAGTATCGGCATTATTTCATCGTCATGTAAAATACAAACCACCTATGTTTTGAGGTATTCAAATGTTCCCAGTATCATTGCAGAAGCATGACGCAAACTGAACAACGTTAATAGCCGGGAGCTACCCGGGAGTTAGACTGTGCCGCAGTGCAGGACACCGCCCGGGAGTTATACTGTGCCGCAGTGCAGGCCACTGCCCGGGAGTTAGACTGTACCGCGGGGCAGGACACCGCCCGGGAGTTAGGCTGTGCCGCAGTGCAGGACACCCCCGGGAGTTAGACTGTACCGCAGTGCAGGACACCGCCCGGGAGTTAGACTGTACCGCGGGGCAGGACACCGCCCGGGAGTTAGACTGTGCCGCGGGGCAGGACACCGCCCGGGAGTTAGACTGTACCGCAGTGCAAGGCACCGTCCGAGGCTACGAGCCGGCGAGGGCCGAGGTTCCTGGCGTGCGGACCGTAACGAAGCGACCGTGAGACCGTGAGCGTGGGACGGTGCACAACAAACACAGTTCACCAGTGCTGCACCGTCCTCGCTTCTAATGACATGCACGCGTGAGCAAACATATTTAGGATTGTCTGACTCAAGGAACAATACTTCCCTCCTCAACTGTAGAGTAGTCGTACAATATATTACATCCGTAAACAAATTGAATCAGTCAGTGCCATGTTTCTGCTCTCGTTGCTGTTCTCCAGAGCTACTATTAATCCCCGATTTACCCCTTCCTCCCCCCTGGTGGCCGGTGGCTGTCTTACCGTGGAGTATATGAAGAACGCGCCCAGAATGATGATCCTCAGCAAAGTCGGGCTAGCTGCACGGACAACCTGTCGGGAAAGGTCGCGTTAGTCACCGAAACACCGTGTCATCACCGTGTTAGATTCCGAATGCCGTGTCGCTACCGTGTCAAACGACGACACACCATATCCGACATCGTGTCAATTCACAGGAACATCGTATCAGGCACCATTTCGTTTATTTGATATAAACTTAACCGAATCAGACACGGGAACAACGTGTCATCACCGTGTCAGACACCTGAACACCGTGTCTGACACAGAACATCGTGTCAGACTCAGAACATTGTGTTAGTCACCTAAATACCGTATCAGACATCATGTCAGACAGGCACAGTGTTAGACACTGTGTTAGACACTGTGTTAGACACTGTGTTAGACACTGTGTTAGACACTGTGTTAGACACTGTGTTAGATACTGTGTTAGACACTGTGTTAGACATTGTGTTAGACACTGTGTTTGGCATTGTGTTTGACACTGTGTTAGACACTGTGTTAGACACTGTTAGACACTGTGTTAGACACTGTGCTAGGCACTGTGTTAGACACTGTTAGATACTGTGTTAGACACCGGGAATTCAAACGACCCTGTTTCATCTTGTGAAAATATTCCTTTAACGTTTTCGGTGGCGTACTCAACTTTTGATTTCATTAAGCACTTCGCTGCTATTTGTTTGCGATTTATCCTTTTATCGTGTAGCTTTTACATTTTTGCGCTTTCTAGCATTTGACTTCGTTCCTCGCAATTCCATTATGCTATGGCGCCCGAGCATTAACAAAAATAATGGCAAGTGTAGGGGAATATTTTTTTAGCCTCGTTCAAACGAACAATGGGAGAGAGGTGTCTTAGGTGGGCGTCTGTTAAACATCGCACACCATCTTACACATCCTGTATAAGATGAATGACCAATGTTACGGACATAGAGAACTCCTCAATATGTCACGTGCTGTCAAGGTTATTGCCTCTGTACATTCGGCTGCCAGGAGTTGAACGAGAACCACTTTTTCACTGTTTGTACAAGGCTTTGGTGGCATTGTGCCGTCGCCGTTGGTTCGATATAGTTCGATGCCATAAGGAGCCAATGCATACTTCTGTACACGAGTCAAGTACCGCGCTCTAATGGCTGGCCATTCCGGCTTCCCGAAATATCAGACCAAATCGACCGCAGGGTCTGTGCCCCCCCCCCCACCCCCCCTGTGGCACGCGTCGTAGCGGACT
>JARBER010166162.1:0-16404 GCA_030265075.1 Balanus glandula
CTCTCGCTGTCCCCTGTCTGACTGACCTGCGTTCCCTCGCTGTCACCTGACTGACTGACCTGCGTTCTCTCGCTGTCCCCTGTCTGACTGACCTGCGTTCCCTCGCTGTCACCTGACTGACTGACCTGCGTTCTCTCGCTGTCCCCTGTCTGACTGACCTGCGTTCCCTCGCTGTCACCTGACTGACTGACCTGCGTTCTCTCGCTGTCCCCTGTCTGACTGACCTGCGTTCCCTCGCTGTCACCTGACTGACTGACCTGCGTTCTCTCGCTGTCACCTGACTGACTGACCTGCCTTCCCTCGCTGTCACCTGTCTGACTGACCTGCGTTCCCTCGCTGTCACCTGTCTGACTGACCAGTGTCACTCTCCACTGTCACCTGTCTGACTGACCAGTGTCACTGTCCGCTGTCACCTGTCAGACTGACCAGTGTCACTCTCCACTGTCACTTGTCTGACTGACCTGCGTTCTCTCGCTCTCTTCCAGCTGGCGCAAGATCTGGGCCTCCATCTCGTCCACGGCTGTGGCCGGGTCCTGCCAGGCGGCCGACACCGGCACCGGCTCCTGCTCCTGCTCCTGCTCCTGCTCCGGCTCCGTCACAGCGGCGGGCTCCGGGGTTGGCTCCTCCCTCGGAGCGGGAGCGGGGGCGGGCTCCGGCGCGGCGCTGCGCGGCACGGGAGCCGCCACGGGAGCCGGCGCGGCGGCGGGCGCGGCGTAGGGAGCCGGCGCGGAGCCGGGAGGAGCTACGGCAGCCCAGCCGGGAGGCCTGGACTGACTGGCGTCCGCGATAGCTGGGGCCTCCTGCACACCGACACAGCCCACGTGAGTGACGGAACGCCGCCGAACCGAACAGTAAATAAACAGAGCGGCCTGAGCTGGCAACTGACTCAGCTACAGTGCAGAGGCTGAACTCCAGACACCACCCAGGCTAATGATAGTTGGCATTAGACTTCGATCAGTAACAGCCCTCTAAGTTGTTAATCTTCAGCTCTTCTAAGATAAACAAAGCTAGTATACTGATCGCAAAAATAAAGATGCTATACATATCGTGTTAACAAAATAAGCTTTAGGTTGAAAATCATATACTACGAGTTACATTGGGCGTTAACTTTACGACACAAATTCGATCATCCTTTCATAGTTTCATAGTCACGATGGCTGCACAATGATCATGTTTGTTAAAATAATTTGTGTTAGTAAAGATGTGCTGTGTCAGTAAGTCAGATTAGTGGTTAATCATTCCAGGGATTAGTAACATGCCACCAGCTACGCTGCTCTGTTCCATCCTAAGTCACAGCGCACGAACTACATTCATTGGCATTTGGCGTATGATCGTTAGTAGAAGCACATGTTGTTAGTTCTAATTTGAGCGTGCACACAGGCTACGCTATCCATCGCCGGTTCCTCAGAAGCTTCCCGACTACCGGCAGCTTATCGCGTCCCAGCCATCATGCACACCTCTTTATGACGTCACGGCGGCCCGCGGCCAGGCGTCATACCTCACCCCGCCGGTCATGTGACACCGCGTATGACGTCAATGTGACGTCACGGCGCCACGGGTCATCACTCAGCGCTGCGGCGACTCTCGGTCGGCCGTTTCTAGCGGGCGGACCAGGCATTACCAGCAGGCGGACCGGCGAGGCACCGCTGCGCCCGGCCGGGTCAGCCGCCGGACAGAAATCCGTCCTAAGCACGGTCACGGAGGGTAGCAGGTGTGTCTCCGTGTGTGTGACAGACACTGGACAGTGGACAGGCCCAGTGAGTGGTGCCGCGGCTGATCCTGGCTGTACAAGGCTGGCAGGATAACCACTAACCAGCCGCGATCCGCAGCCAGGCACGTGGTCAGAGCCGGCCCGAGCAGCCCTCCAACATTGTCATCATTATCGAGAACACTGATGGTGTCAGTCCGAAGTGTAATCTGCAACCTTTTCAAATCACAATCGTGTCTGGAGGGTCATCTTTTATCGGGCGCCTTGTCATAACTGCACTCCCCGACAACACATTAATCCCGGGTGTTAGTCGATGTTTTCTACCGTCCGGAGTGCCTCGGCCGCCGCCTTCCTCACGACTCGGCGATAAAAACGCCGCGATGAATTTGTCTCCGCTCGTCGCGCCCGCAGTCCCCCCCCCCCCCCTTGAGCGTGACCAAGGCGGCGCACGACCAGTCTCCGACGACCGCGCGGACCGGGCCGCGGCCCAGGTGCTAATAACGCTAATGATCCGCTAATGCACCACCAGTGTCAAAAAGTATCCGGAGATAATCGTGCTCGGCGGAAAAGGTCTCAAGCGATATCTTCATTGGTGTTACGTTGGCGTGCTAATGAGTGGTGGTGTCAGCAGATCCCAAAAATACACAACGTCTTTGCGTCTTGTGATGCAAGAACATCCGGACATAAATTTACATCAAATTGTATGAGGAATGCAATCAATTACCCACAATCAATGATAAATGATCAGCTTTGCGTAGTGTAACAGGAGATCATCAGTATCACCTGCCAATCAATTTAAATAAATGATAAATAATTATCTGAGTGACACATCAGATTGTTGTCTGACCGCGCTGTGTGTGTGCGGCGGCGGCGGGCGGTGTACTGTACACACCTGGTCAAACAGCCGGTAGATGTTGGCCTGTCGGACGGGCCGCTGGACGCTGGCCCTCTCCACCACCTCCTGCACCTCACTCCGGGCCGGCGGGTTAGTGGGCGACGCATGCGGTGAGTTCGGGACGGGGATGGGGGCGGCCGGTACACGGGACCTCACCCGCGGCACGGGCGGCTGGCGCGCCGACTCCGGCTCCGGCTCTGGCGCCGGGCTCGGGTTGCGGCCGTTGGTAAGGACCGGCGCCTCCGGGCTGGCTGCTGGACGCTCCTCCGTCGCGGGCGTGTGATCCGGCTGCACGGGACGCTCCACTGAGCGTTCCACTGGGCGTTCCACTGGACGCTCCACTGGACGCTCCACTGGGCGTTCCACTGGACGTTCCACTGGGCGTTCCACTGGACGCTCCACTGGACGCTCCACTGGCCGTTCCACTGGACGTTCCACTGGGCGCTCCACGGGGCGCTCTGAGGGGCGCTCCACGGGGCGCTCCACTGGGCGCTCCACCGCCGACGCGGGCGGCACGGCCGAGCTAATCACGGCCGGCTGCAGGACGTTGGCCTCCAGAGAGCGCGCCTCAGTCTGCGGCGTCTCAGCGCCCTCCGGCCTGCGGTCGACGTCGAGCGAGCGGCGGGCGTCCAGCGAGCCGTGCCGCCAGTGCCGCGACTCGGCCTCACCCTGGCGCCGCTCTCCACGCTCCATCGAGCTGCGCGGCCTCTCTGCCGGCGCCTCAGCCGCCGCCGCTTCATCGGCCAGCCGCTCGAAGCGCGAGCGCAGGTCGGAGGCGCTCTTCTGCCGCGGGATCTCGACGGGGCCGCGCCGGTCGGCCGTCGCCTCGCGGCTGCTCTCGAGTGTGGAGAACATGGCCAGCTTCTGCCGGAAGAGGTCCGGCTTGCCGCCTGTCGGCCGCCAGCGCGCCTCGTCGGCGCCGGCGCCGCTCACAGTCTCCAGCGAGGCGATCCGGTGGCGCAGGCCGTCGCTCATGTCCATCGACTTGCGCTGATTGCGCCGCTGCGAGGCCGGCGAGCGCTCCTCGCTGCCACTGCGCTGCTCGAACATGGAGCGGCGCTTCAGCACGTCCACCTTCGCCTTCTTCTCCCGCAGGACCACTGACGGCCGGCCAGTCTTCACGGGAGCGGCGGCCGGCGCGGCGGCGGCGGCCGTCGCACCCGGCGTCGGGCGGCTGTATGAGCTGGAGCGAGTCTCGTGTTTCTCCATGGGTGACGCGGCGCGTGGACTCGGCTGGCGGCGTCTCGGCGCCTCCACCGGGGACGGAGAGGGAGACGAGCTCTCCGGCGGCGGCGGCAGCCGCGCCGTGGCTGCCGTCTTCTCGGCGAACTTCATGTAGCCCTGGATGGCCGAGTCGTAGGTGAACTCCTCGGTGCCGCTGTCGTGGCCGTTGGTTTCGCCGGCAGTGGGGGAGGCGGCGCACTTGTCCTGTTCCTGCGGGGCGGGGCGGGCCGGGTTAGTTAGAGGGGAGGCACAGCGCCGTCCTCCGGGCGCGGCCAAACACGCCAAGCTACTCAAAATGGCGACACACGAGCTAAGGGGCAAAACGGGTTACTGTGGGGTCTATTTTGATACTCCTAAGGTTGTCAGTGGGTTAGTGAAACACATCAGTAGGCCACACAGCAGTGTCAAATTTGGCAGAGAGCGACAAAACGGTTACCATAATACTCACCCGCACACACTACAAGACACTCGCCCCAGTTTGAGGACTAAAAAAATATATCACTGCACGACAGTCAATTGGAACTCCGCACACACTACTTCATGCTCAGCCCTCACACACTCGTGTAGCCCCGAGTCCCCACACACAGCTAGTGAACAGCGTCACTGCCTGGCCGCCAGACAGACTGGTCAGCCTCCACCACTCGGCTGCAGCGCGCAAAAACTCGACCGGCACGGCGCCGAGCGCACCAGTTCAGTGTGCTCTGACCGACACCCCGCGGGGAGTGTCGGTCCGAGCTGACGCGGGCGTGACGGGCTCCCCGATTGGTCGGCCGGTAAGAACGCTGAGACGTGAGCCTGCATGTGTATCAGGTGTGGCTGGAGGCGGAGGCGGGTGTGGCTACCGCACACAACGTAAGCGGTACTGTTTGCGAGGTGAATAAAGACGAAGACGAAGACTTGTGCAAATAATGTAAGATCGGCGAAGGCCAGGTAGATGATCTGAGCTTACACGATTTTGTATGCTACTTTCCGTTTGACAAACAAAAACAGCCCTGGACTTGCTGTGTCGCGCGTCCCAGTTGCAAACCACACCAACATCACTAACAAAATTCCTGAGGGGCTTTTCTACCTGGCTTTGGCAAAGGACGCTCCTCAATACTGACCCCACGGCATCTCATGATCAGACGATTAAGTCACTTAGAGCGGATTTGACAAACCAATTGGATTCCTGAGCACGCTTACCAATCGAAAACCATGTTCCACATCGCCCAACATCACTTCAGAAGACCAATGTCGCCTCAGAATGATAATCTCCAGCTTATCGGCACGTTCGCGGCTTACTTTTGCGCGCGATCGAAAAATGAAGGAGGGATAAACGTATAGTCTACTGCCATTTCTATCCAGCTGGCATGAAAACAGTTTTGTAAAAAAAAACATAGCAGATGGTGATTTACGGTGTCGGCGAGAAACAAAAGGGTGAATTACCTGACGCCGAAGTTCCGCGATCACATGAGACTCATTTATTAAACACATGACCCAGCGGTTTACAGTCCGGACCTCGGAACTGTTATTCTGATCGTTTCGTGCCGTAGGATATAGGGTAATCACCGTCAATTGATTACAGAGGCAGTCAAAACCAAACGATACATTAGAACCATCGCTAAAAGCATATAATCCTGACTCATTCAATCTGCTGTCTCCGAATCTAATAAGGGGCCCATTGATGGATCGAAACAACAGTGGATAAAGCGTGCCGACTGCACGTCTCACGCTGAAATATCGCCCCACCCGCAGTCTCCGAAGTGTCGCCGCTTCGGTGCCGTATTGACATTGAGGTCACATATCTGTGCCCGACGCTATCAGTCGGTCAGCTGACCCAGCTATAAGCGGTGGTGACAGCAGTGGGATGGGGAGGAGGGGCGGGACCACCCGTTCTCCGCCGCAGGGCATCTAGCCAGCTGACTGGCTGACAGCTCGCCGCCAGGGGTCACTGTGAAGCTGGCCGCTCGCCGCCGCCTCCGGCTAGGTCGGGCGTCAGAGCGCGACACCACGCGACACCGCGTGCCAGGTACGGTCGCCGAGGGGTGGCGCGGCCGCCCCTCTGTCGCCAGGGGTAACCGAGTGATCCATAGTCGCGTCATCGGCGCGCTGAGCGAATTCATAGATTAACCGGCGGCTGCTGAATGAACTGACGGATTAATATGTATGTTACAGCCGAGTCCGCGGCTGACACTTGAGACACGCTCCGCCGCCGGGCCAGGCATGGTAATCAGGCCGGTTACTGAATCCCGAGCTTGTCAAAAGCGGGCCCGGGCCGCTCTCCTTCGCCGGAAACAGAGCCATCCCTCGTAATCCCAGTCAGCTGATGGCGCACGTGACGCTATCTCCTCCGATATGCGGCCGGCCGATCCACGACCGTTTACCCGCATAGAAAAGACACCTGCGCTATGGCGAAATCCCCTCATCAAAGTGCGCTCGCTAAAAGCGGGACGCGCTCGCTCTGACTTGTAAGGAGGTGCTGCGCTGTCGCCGGGCGGAGACCGTCTTGTGACCGGGGCACGCGCTGTCCGCTGACCTTGTGAGATGAAGGGTAGACGGGCCCGGGCCCGGGGCCGGGGCCGGTGCGGTCCGCTCAGTGACGGGTCTAAATCAGTCCACGCCAGTGTCACAGCAAGGTGGGCGGGTACGCGCGGTCGGTCGGCCGGGTCGCCAGGCTGAAATAACACCCTCTGTGCTGTGCCGACCCGCCCGGCTGCGTACCTGACCTTGGCGCGGTGGGCGTGCGGTCCTGAGCGCGGCGCGTGTCGCAACAGGTCAGTCCGTCCCTGCGCGGCATGCTGATGCTGTTTTGACGAGGGGCGGACCGCGGCGTCGGCTCATCCCACTCATGAAGATGGGTGGAGTCCGACGAAATTACCTAGCCGTAATTTGAATGGCGTCGGCAGCTTTAATTATGCATATTCTTGGCACGCACGGCACGGTCCAGGGTACAGGCGGTCTTCTATTTGGAAACGCTCACTCAAGAGTCGAACGAATCAAGCTACGTTGCATGCTCTAATGACGGTAGTCTTGCACGGAAACAAACAAACTGGAACAAGCTAGGTGCGGCAGTCACGCTGGCCCGACCGCCTCCAAGACAATGCCCTTTGTTGGCTTTTGTTTCTCGGGTGTCCGCGCACAAAAATAGCGGCATCACATCCGGCCAATGCTTACCTCTGACTCCAATAAACTGGGCAGCGCTCGGCGATTTGCTTCCGCCTCAAGACGCTACGGCGTGACAGAGCAGCGCACGCGAGCCAACACCACTGCCACACGCACGCACGCACAGCGGCCCACCCACACGTACTGAGCGGGGCGGTCCTGACGCACCGAGTCTGCGGCGGCGCGCCCGACCTGCCGCCGAGCGACTGCAGAGCCGGCCTGATGCACTGATCGGCACTCACCGGCCGGCGCGGCCGTCGATCCCCTCGAACGCCGCTGAATGGCCGGTCACGAGGGCTGCTGCAACAGCTGATTGGAGCTTCCAGGGCACGACCGTGCCGCCACCTGTCAGGTCAGGGCAGCCGAGGGCCGGCGACCGACCCGACACCTAGCCGGGGCGCGAGGAACCTCCGGCGGCGCAGCAGCGGGCCGAAACGCGGCCCGCGAGTAGGTTCAGTTCAGCCCGACCCAACAGCACACAAACCGGCCCGCGCCGCCCGGGCATGGCGAGACCAGCCATCCCTGACGGAGCGGCGCACCGCGCACCAGCGCGAGGCTGCGATGCATCCAGCCGCGGCAGTCGATGTCAAACCGTGACCATTGTGCACTTTGCACGCTCGCCGGTCACTGTCGGGCACCAGACAGCCCGCCCGGCGGCTCCACGGGCGGGACACGTCGTCACGACCCCGCGTCCGGCCGTGTGGGACAACAAAGCCGGCCTCCCACCACTGCTCGGCCGCCGTGTCACTGTGTGTTATCGACTGATGGACGCGTCACGCCGCTCCCAGGTGGATCCCACTCCACAGCGGCGGCCGGGCGGCCTCCCAGACCAGTGACGTCACGGAGTCCGCTCCCACGGGTCCGGGCGATTCGGACAGCCGACGTGTTACGAGTGATCGCACCACTCGGTGGTATTAGGGAGAATTGCACAACGTTTCTGAGACCGGAGCGGTGAAAACGGGCGTTACTGGACGGTTGTGGTCACTGCTGGTTGTTACTGGTGCCGCCATGGCGAAAGTTATGGCGGAAATGTGTACACTGATCCCGTAAAGCTGGCCACTTTCAGCGAGATTGTTGGCCTGGCATGAAAGATTACACCACCCAAGTCGATTACAAATTAAAGATAATAGCAGGTTGAAGACTGAGGGAACGGACAGAATACGGCTCTGTTCACACAGCGGTTATTTTCGGATAAAACGAAAACCAGTCCCAATAAACCACACGCCAACATTGATCAGCTTTCAACCATGGACAGTGGAGACTGGAAGACCGTGTTAACATAGCTCACGCGCACACAGAGAACTGTAATCACATAGACGTGCACACGATAGAGACCACACACGAGCACATTCCGCACGGCGCCTCAGAGGTAAGTCCACACACGAGCAGCAAGACGGAAACACGCGCCCTACCGAGAAGAGAGAGTGAATCATGCAAAGTAAACTTTAAAACCACATTTACCACATCATTGCCTTGCTTACCGTGATGGACTGCAATGTTGTTTGACTACCCACTACTTACTCCAAATATAACTAAGAATAAAGGAGCATAAGCTACCTTTGCGGGCCTCCGACTCCGTAAAGCATTTTCTTACAGGGACCTGCCGAGTCATATTATCGGTCTACGACCTATATGGCGGGCTCTGATCTTCAGCAGTGGAATGCCTCAGATAAACCTTGTAACACTAAGTCCAGTGTTTTGATAAGGTTATAGCAGGACTGGCACTAAGCTCACTGCTACAGTCGTAGTACGTACACAGAACCTTACATCTCTTTGTTAGTCGATGTTAGTATGCTTCCTGTCGGAGTTTTTGCACCAACACGACATGACCACAAACTTGGCTTACAAAACTCGCGTCTGGTTTCTGGACGGATGCTTACCGAATTCATTCCATTAGTCCTTTGTTCGAGGTTTCCATTAATCACATTCAATTTAGTCTCGCCACGTCTCCCAATTTGTCTGACCTTGGACTTTACACATCTGTAACCAGCTGGCGTGCCGACCTGACCTGCATGACCTGGCGACCTGACCTCAGTGACCTCTGACCTGACCTCAGTGACCTGCCGACCTGACCTGTATGACCTGCCGACCTGACCTCAGTGACCTCTGACCTGACCTGTATGACCTGACACCTGACCTCAGTGACCTCTGACCTACCTGCTGATCGCTCGGCTCACTGCCGGTGTCGGAGCTCGTGGCGAAGCCCAGGTCGGACTTCGTGTCGCTGGAGGTGGGTGATTTGGAGCTGAGCAGACTGCTGATGTCGTTATCATCGTCGGTGAACACCTGTAGCACCCGACGGCTCTTCCTGTGGACGGCAGGGACTGTTAGAAACGGGAGCACCCGGCTGTCTTTCCTGCGGAGACGTTTGCAGGGAAAGTCGTAAACTGATGACTATTCCAGTGAAACGGGAGGGTTCGAGTAGCTAACGATTCCAAGAGCACTTACAATTAAAATAATAATAATAGCGGGGCGAAGTAGTAGACACTAAGTAGTATGTAGTACGTACACCTCGACACCACAGCCATCACCACAGAAGCCTCGACGCCACAATCATCAGTCATCACAGTCGAAATTATCAGTCGAAACTGTGCTCAGCAAAGGAGCTGCCGGACAGTTCGCGGGCGAGCCGTGGTTAGCATGACCAGACACCACGTCACGGCGAAGGATGGCTCGACACCTGGCTACAGTGGCCTTCGCGGCGTGAGGACAGAGACGCCTTCCTGACGCAAAACACGCCATGTTTCACACGAAAACGGGAAGGGCCCCAGCGACAAAGCCACCCACGGTGTCACATAAAACACCGCGTGAAAGCGCTAACGATATCGACTGCTTCGAGAGCCCTTAAAAGCAAGTGTCATGCGGACTTGACGAGGTATTATTTATACGGGTTGATTTTTGTGGCCTATTTCCTTGAGCTCAAGGATGAACTAACGGGAAGTCTGCGGGTGCAGTGAAAGGGCCCGGGAGGCTCGCGACACACAGCATAATAACCACCCAGGTGAGTCAGTCGCCACTCACATCAGCCGCCATTGGTCTGACCACAGCAGCTGTGGCCCAGCTCACATGTCGGGAGACAGACATGGCGATGCACCGTGCAAGCTCTTTAGGTCACTCGGATTCCTTCCAGCCCAGTACATTGGATGAAAGCATTAGTGTGGATAACATCTGAACACGTCACGTAACATAACAAGACGTTGACCTTAGAGGAATGCGGCCATAACACAAGAATGACCGGACTGAGCGTAAAACTAGGTAAAATGAGCACACCAAAAAACACACCTAGCAATGCAGTAGATTATTTTCACTAACAATAAAGAGAACCCTTGACGAACTATCAATCCCGGCACAAAGCCCCACCACTCGCCCTGTCCCCTGCCCCTGCCTCCACCTCCCAGCCCAGACTGACCCGTCGCGAGCCTGCATCATCTCTCCGAATGTCTTGTTCCGCCGCCGGCCGCCGCCGCCCACATCCTCTTCCATCTTCTTCACCTCCGTCAGCCTCTCGATGACGTCTTCCTGGCGCTTCCTGCGCGACGATCGCCAGTTGTCCAGGTTCTGTCGACAGACGAGGCCATGGGTCAGTCGTCAGGGGACGGGCAGGCAGTTGGGGGCGATAGATGGTGGTGGTGGTGGAGGGGGAGGGGGGAGAGACAGCGGAGCGCTGCTCCAAGTGGAGTGACAATGCCAAGCACGGCGGACAGAGCAGAATGGACAGTTTGAAGCAGAGGCTTTGAGGCATTGGTCGTCCTGATCGGTCGCCTTCGGTGCAGCGTTCGACTTTAGATGGCCGTGCCAGAGTCCACTATGATCGGGTCTGTCTGTGTCCCAGCACGGTGACCTCTCAGCTGACCTCTACATCCCCTCCCCCTCCAGCAGTGGCTCTGGTTACGGTACGGTGCACCGGGTTCCCGTACAGACCAGTGACCAGTGAAACCCGGCTCACCGAACGGCGCAGTTCAGAGTCCATGACTAACTGCGCGACGTTTTCCCTGACGCGTCTGCATCAGCGCTATAAAACAACAGCTACGGCTGGTTTTCGTCAGTAATGGTAGGCCTTCACCGTCCCGTCTGAAAGGCACCTCCGCTGTGAAAACCGGCTTCCGGCGCCACCGCCCCCGGCCGGACACGCTGCGCGATAGACGATCGGATTTAATAGGGAGCTAGCCACTGTCCGCTCATGATTGACAGACAGCTGAGGAAATATCACAATTAGAGCGGCCAGTTCACTTTCGACCGGCCGCTTTGAGCTTGGCTGGTGAAATACGACAGCTGACTTCGCTGATGCCCGCGGAGCATTTGATCACCGCGACAGATGGATCGGGACCACAACGAAATTTTCGCTTTCTCGATGTGATTCAGATTTCAGTGTCAATACAGACTGGGAAGTACGCATACGAGCATGGGGTACATTGTGTTGTTTACTCACACAGCTGATATTTCCCTGGGGATGTCCTCAGGCATCACTCACAGTAGAGTAACTAAGTCAAGGCATGGATGGCTTATAAATGTAATACCCTCAATCCAAGCACGGCTGGCTGGTAAATATAATGCCTACGGTGACCTGGCTGTGACTGAGCATGAGCCGGCACGAATGGCATGTGGCCTCCCACGGGTCAGGCGGTACGTCATACCATAATCCCCGGCTAAACAATGGCCCTTCTCAGCTTAGCTGGCAGCCCAGTTACCCCGCTACGACGCAGAAAAAACTCGGGTGGGCGCCACCGTTCCGGAGCGAGAAAGTCCGCCGCTGCACGCTGAAGTGCTGCCTGTTTACACGCTCGGAGGAGTACAATGGAGGCAGGAATCGGTCAGAGAGAAGGCCGCCATTCGCGTGCCGAGCTGCATGAACGGAGGAAATAAGCGGAACATTGTGCCAACGACCCCAGTCTACTATGCAATACGGCCTGAATAACAGCATCAATATTCAACAGGGAGCACTCCTCGTCAACTATACCGTACAGTGGAATCTTCTATTCACTTCGCAATGCAGGACGGTACTAAGCTAAGCAAATCTCGCGAATCCACAGCCCGCACCACAGACCCAATCCTACACAACTATTTGAAAAGACAGCAGATTTGTACTTTGCAACTCCACTACTGCACTGAAAGATCACCAGAACGTCACCATACCAGTGACCCCACCAGTCACCGTCATATGGTCCAGGTCACCAGCAACAGGACCACGTCACCAACTGACCAAGTCACCATCACCAGCACCAGCTCACCAGCACCAGTGCCGTCACTCTCACCGTCACCGACACCACCTCACCTCCATCTCCCGCATGTGGCTCCAGCGATGCAGCCTTTTATAAAATTGAAACTTTTTGAAGTCTTCCTGCAGTCGGCCGTCCTTCGGCGTCTCCGCAGGCGCCTCCATCGGAGTCGACATACGATCTCAGTCGAGATTCTCTCCTTTCTGGACAGACGCTCAGCCAGTGCTGCTTGGACTCAGCGCCGCTGGCAGACCGCCACTGATACTGTGGCTCACTGCTCACCGCTCACTGCTCCCTGCTCACTGCTCACCGCTCACCGCTCACTGCTCAGTACTGCTCACACACAGCTCACGGGAAGAGCACTTCTCACAGCTCTCACAGGCAGATCACCGCGGCGCGCGCGGACCACGCCTCTCCACACCACGGCACCGGGGAGGCCTCGGCAACACTGATTATCGGCGCTGGTGGTGGCTGTCGCCTATAGCTCAGCGAGCGATCACCACCTCAGTAGGACACTCCACCGACCGCCGGTCACTGACGTCGGCCCAGCTGCACAGGCAGTCTGCACCTGGCGACGCTTTCTCGGTGCGGTCGCTCGCGGCGCAGCTCACGTGAGCGCGCAGTCCTTCGGTCCAGCGCCCAGTCCTGTCCAACGCCCAGCACCACAGCGCCCAGTCTTCCGGTCCAGCGCCAAATCCGCCAGCACAGCACAGCAGAGCCAAGCCCAGCACAGCCCAGCACAGCACAGCCCAGCACAGCGTCCCAGGCGGCTCTGCAGCCGGCGGCTGTACGGCCGCGGGGTGTCCGGCTCGGCGGGCCGGGGCGGGGGCGGGGGCGGGCCCACCGGCTGCCGCGTCAGTCAGTCAGCCCGCTCGAATTACAGCTCCGGCACAGCCAGCGCGACCGGCGGCACCGCCCCACCGACTTCCGGCCGGCGCAGGCAGCGGACCGGAGCACCGGATCACGGCAGCACTGAATCACCGGATCACTAGATCTGGTATCACGGGATGACAGGAGCGCTTCATCACGAGAGGACCAAATCACGGGAGCACGGGATTATAGAAGCACGGCATCAGAGGAGAACGGGATCATAGGAAAACGGGATGAGAGGAGCACAGGATGAGAGGAGCACAGGATGAGAGGAGCACAAGATCAGAGGAGCACGGGATCAGAAGAGCACGGGATCAGAATAGCACGGGATCAGAAGAGCAGGGGATCAGAAGAGCACGGGATCAGAGAAGCACGGGATCAGAGGAGCACGGGATCAGAGGAGCACGGGATCAGAGGAGCACAGGATCAGAGAAGCACGGGATCAGAGGAGCACGGGATCAGAAGAGCACGGGATCAGAGGAGCACTGGATCACTGGTTCAGAGGTAAGTCGGAGCAGCAGCAGCAGCAGCAGCAGCAGCAGCAGTGACAGAGAGGTCCGCGCAGACACCGCCTCGCCAGGTGACTGCCGGCATCGCGACACGCCACTGCTGCCGACTGTCGACCGCCGACCGCACGCCCCACCGGCCGGAACGGCACGGAACGGATCGGAACGGAGCTGAGCGGATCGGAACGGAGCACAACTGCGCTCAAGACAGCTCAGCTGAGCTACACGGAGCGGAGCCGAGCTGGACGGAGCCAGGCGGGCGGTGGCAGCCGGTCGTGATGCACCGATCATCACGTTACGGTGTTCGGCTGCAGGACCGTCACGATCGTCACGTTACGGCGCCGGCAGCAGGGCCGAGGTGACGGTGACGGCGACACTGCTCTGCCCACTACCCAGCCACCGTCCGCTCCGGCGGCCCACTGTCCGCTGACAGACCGTGCCAGCAACTACAGGCAGCATTACCGACCACAACAGGCAACAGCCGACAACAATAGCGGTGTCCGACGATGACCCGTGCATCGGTACATCGGGGCGTCACGCCAGCCGCACGAGCGCCGCGATCGATCGGACGGTCTGTCTGTCGTGAGTCACCAGCGGCAGCGTCTTCGTCCAGCAGCAGTGCTGCGGTGACCGTCTCGGGGTTATAGGACCCGACTGTGGTCCCGGACAGAGAGGGTTATATGACCCGACTGTGGTCCCGGATAGAGAGGGTTATATGACCCGACTGGCCCCGGGCGGCGCAGTGAGAGTCGAGCCCCGACAAAAAGCGTCGCAGCGCCGCTTTCGACGCGGCCGGCGCGGGACTCGTGGTGTGCGGTGACCCGGTGCGGGTAGCCACCGAGATCCGATCTTCCAGCGGCACCCCGCCGCGACCGGCCGCCACAGACGGGTGCCGTATCGAGCCATCGCCACCTTCAGCCGCTCTCTCTACACCTGATAGCGACCTCTCCTGACCTCCTCCGCACTCTGCCCGATATCGGGCCCTCATCCGGCTCTCTGTCCGATATCAACCCATCCTCGGTCCCGTCCCTTCCTCCCTCTCTCCAGCGGCGGCGGCGAGAGTGCCAGCCAGCCGCGAGGGCCGGATGGCGGGGTTTGCTGCGAGACTGCCCGGCAGCCCGCGGCAGTGATCTGCCTGCCCATCTCCCTCCCGCCTGCGGTCAGAGATGGAGGTGTTGTCCGATAACCCGTCCCCGTCCCCGGTCAACTGGGGTCAGCCGCAGCAGAGCGCAGACTGGACGGTCGTCAGTGTCAGCTGGGCGGAAAGACGGGCAACATAGGTACGGGGCAGCGCTCTGCCCTCTCCTCTGCTGTCATAAGATTTAACATTAACATTACTCGACATCCTATACTAGACTTTAAGACATCTTGCTGAGGAGCCAACATTTGAGCGCAAATGTCCAATGGTACGCATTTGAAGTGACGAGGCAATTTCGACTTACTGGGAAAAACTTCGCGCATTACAATATGAAGAAACGGACGATAGCGATAACCTTCACAAAATGAATGGCATTACAGTTCTGGGGTTATCCGGGTTTGTTTTTGTTGAACAATGTTATCTTATCCGTATGCATACTGCATAGTAATCTGGCACTCTATACGCGGACAAAGAACAGCAAGCAACGGGACAAGATAACGAATTCCAGCCATAGCTAACCAGACCAATTATAAGGACTGTGAGCCGCCCGTCAGAGCGCGCCAAATACGGTCAAATTATCTTACGCCTTCAACCGCGCACACTGGCAGATCTTTAACACGCCGTCAAGGACACATCAGGCTTCACATGGTAAACGTTTCCCCTTCCTGTCAGAGCTCCGGCAATTTATGTGCGAATTAAACTCAAGTGGACGTGTCCAGGGTCAAGCGCGCGCGGCCTGGCCTGAGTAGCTCTGACATTGAGAGACGGAGTCGCAGCGGCGTCTGACAGGCTCCCTGCCTCACTGACAGCGTGCCGCCTCTGTCTCCCTGCCTCACTGACAGCGCGCCACCGTATCCGCTGTGTAAATGGACCCGAGTCACCGTAACCGAGCCGCGCGTCATTACCACCTCATCACGATGACGACCCGTTCTCACGCTCCTGCTGACACCCCTTCCCCTTCTCCCGGCGTCAAGGTCACTCTCCTGCACCCAGCAGCTCGGCCCCATTCAGACAGCATTTCAGTCCGAGCGTGTCAGCCCCACAGCATACCAGTCGCATCGTATGTAAAAACGCAGACAATACACACTACTCAGTCGATAATTAACTCTGACCAGTGACCATCACCAAAATTATTTAAACAAAGCACATAGCGACACGAGCATCCTTCACATCAGACTGCACTGGACTGGGGTTACCCGACTTCTCCCTGTATACCTCCACCGGCGGGGGTTACTCACGTTCTGCCAGGCGGCGCTCTCCTCTTCCTTGACGGCCGGCTTGGCGGCCATCCTGAGCTTCTCCGCCTTCAGCATCTGCTCGGAGGCGGTCTTGAGCAGCGGCGCCGGCCCCGCCGCCACAAACTTCATCGGGTTGGTCGCCGGCTTCGGCCCCACGCTCTTGCGGCGCGTCGGGATGTTCTCAGTGGCCTCCGCTGATACCTGGGACAGGAGGCGCCAAACGTCACGTCACGGCGTCACGTCACGACACGGTGTCACGTCACGTCACGGCGGCACGTCACGACACGGCACGGCACGGCGACACGCTCCGCCACACACCCAGTCCGGCCGGCGCCGAGCGGCGTACTGTCCACTACACAGCCCTGCAGTACGACGGCAGCGCGGCGGCCGACGTATCGGCCGATCGGCCCGGCGGCGGCGGCGGCGGCGGCGGCGGCGGACCGGTCGGTCGGTCGGTCGCCTGTTTTG
>JARBER010166272.1:0-16398 GCA_030265075.1 Balanus glandula
ACGCAACGTTCATTCCGTTCATTTTATTAGGTAAAAAGTTATAAGCGCAATATATTTTTATAAAAAACGTCATTTTTGACTTTTGTGACATGTGGAGCCTAAACTATTGACCTGAGGTCAAATTTGAGGAGATGATACAGACTTTAAATTTCAATTGAGGATTACTGGATCGATGTCATAATACTGGAAAATTTGACCTTTGATGACCTCTGGTGACCTCAATTGTGACCTGAGCGATTTTTTTCTGAAATAGTTTCGAAACGATTTTTTTTCCGAGCTTTCCAACGGTGTCTTTGGTTTTAGCCTACGTGCTATACAGATTGAATTAGAAGGGGGGTGTTCAAACACCCCCCCCCCCGCCACGAGGAAGGTGGCGCCGAGCACCGGCACGGTGCGGGATAAGGATACCTACTTCCAATCTTCATTTGAAACACTTACATTGCAATAGGTACATGTGCCGTGCACTATAGGGATGCAATTATACACCAGTTGCAACGTAATACCAAAACTCCTACACATAACTTTATGGCACATGATATCAGCAGTATTTGTGTATGTTTGACTCTATTTGTGTATGTTTGAGCGTTGATCAATGAGCATGTGACTGACCGCCGGCCACATCGTCAGCAGTGCTGGCTAACGCTACGGCTGCACCGGGACGGGTCGGGTCGGGTCGGGTCGGGTCGGGTCTGGTCGGGTCTGGTCGGGTCTGGTCGGGTCTGGTCGGGTCGGGTCTGGTCGGGTCGGGTCGGGTCGGGTCGGTTCGTGTCATGTCGTGTCATGTCGTGTCGTGTCGTGTTGTGTCGTGTCGTGTCGTGTCGTGTCGTGTCGTGTCGTGTCGTGTCGTGTCGGGTCGGGTCGTGTCGGGTCGTGTGGTGTGTCGTGTCGTGCCCCGTGTCGGGTCGTGCCCCGTGTCAGGTCGGGTTGTGCCCCGTGCCGTGCCGTGCCGTGCCGTGCCGTGCCGTGCCCCGGGTCGGATTGAGTCGGGTCGGGTCGGCACCTACCTGTCGTTAGCGTCGCGTCGCGGCCCGCTCCTGCCCCGGTCGCGGTCACCACCTTACTGCACCGTCGGCGCATAGGAGCGTCGACGCCGACGCCGATGGTCGCCGTCCGTCGTCACCCGACTATACCACAGGCGTCGATCGACGACCGATGCCTGCAATGCCTCCACTAACACGCATACCAGAGAACCGGACATATGGCACCAGCTACCTTCCGTGCTGAACGACGAGTGATATCGACTTATATGAAACCTACATGCATCTACACACATTGCATGACAATTTGCTGGCGTTCGAATTTATTAAATATATTTTCAACCGCACTTTCGACTGACAAGCCATCTGCTAAGCACTCCCATCCAGCCTTCCCTGTTTGAACTAGTGTTGATTCAATGTGGGATGTGAGTGTCTACCACCGCACATGGCGCGTGCTGTGTCATGGATGTTAAACAGTGTTTTTTTCTTTGCAAAACTCCGCAAGGAATGGGCCGTTTATATTCAAATAAGATGCATGGCTGTCAACCCAACATTCCAATAAGTTAGAGGTAAGATGACTGCAGGATGCACGTGTACACGCTAGGACCCCTGTTCTATATCTCAGGAATGGCCGAGCTGATGGTGTTTTAATTTGGTATGTTGTTATGAACCTTACAGCCGCCACTTTCCCACAAGTTAGGGTGATGTGCTTCTGCACGTGCGAGTTTGCCCACCTGTGTGTGTCTCAAAAGGTACCTACTTGACCGTTCCAGTTAAAATAATTTATCATACATATATGTAATATGATTTGTCATACACAACTGTATGATAAATTAGAGTACTTTCTAAGATACAAAAAAGCGTGTACGTGCGACCGTGCAGAGGAACGCCACCCTGCCTTTGGGCAAAAGGGCGGCTGTGAGGCTCATAACAATAAATGGTGACTTAGTGCCTTGAAAAACAAATGGTGCCTTGGTGATATATATATTAATGCCGATATCATATACCAGTACTGGTATATGATATCGATAGAATCCTCGGACATGGCAGCTACCGATGTGTAAATCAGTAATTTTGTATATCTGGTAAAGGGCATTTAACCCGCCATTACGGGGGGAGGGCGAAAAACATCCCCCTCTGGCTTTTTCGCTATAACTTATAAACGAAAAGAGGTATTCACATAATTCCTCCGGGTACCTTCTCCTCATCAATTTAACGTCCTGCGTGCATTGTTTTTTCATTTTGCCGGGATTTTTTTTTTTTTAGATATAGCGATTTCAGTGACGTCATTGCACGCGATTTTGGACCAAAAACGAGTGAAGTGTGTGTGCCGTAAATACGTCATCATCAAAGCTAAACAGAAACTGGAGACGCCAAATGATTTCAAATTGCCAGAACTACAAAATAGCTATCTCAAATGTTTGCAAATTTTGGTTTTTGACCCCGAAAATGTCAAAAAACTTATTTTTGGGAGGAAATGTTTGCAAAATCTTTTTTTTTTCAAAATGAAAAAAAATAAAACGAATATTTGTCAGAGAGCCAAATGAGAACAATATACAAAGCAAGTTTTAAAGCAATATCTCTGTATTTGACTGACTTATGGCACCATAAATTTACGACTTAATGACGTTATTTGTGTAATAGTTACCATGATATTTTTTAGACAAATGAAGATCATCAACATGTTTTTATGAAAAATTATCAACTTCAAAAATTTGACCTTATCTGACCTCGTTTGACCTGATATTATAATTGACCTTATGTTCCAAGAATTTCCAAAAACGACTATTACAATCGAATTCCAAGTGTGAATCAACCCATATAACATGTGTCGCATGACCTTCGTAAACCTTTTGACTACGGTGACCTTTTTACCTGGTGTTCACCTTGACCTTAGCTCAAAATTTCACTTTTGCTTGCTGCGGGAGATTCAGTATACTTTTGGGAGATCTTTGTGTGATAATAGTCCTATTGTGACAATTTGAATGGAAAGTGTGGCCCGAAAACTTTTTTTTAGGTTTGACCCCTTACCTGATCTTGACCTGAAATTTGACCTTAAGTTCACAATTTCAAGTACGGTTTATAATCTTCTCGTTGAGCGCTTTCGTTTGCCGTCTTGCGCGACGCGCTGTGGTTATTGGTTTGGAAGTTGAGGTTTGGGCGAATAACGTCCCCCCCCAGCCAATGGTGTTAGGCTGAGACCCCAGCCAACGCCGGGTTAAAGTGACAAATCGCTCATCGGCATCAACATATGCGAACAAAAACGTGTACTTTTGCAGACTTTAATGAACGCTAATTAAATATGTGCCGGTAAGTTACTTTAAACACAAGCTGCTTTGACCCTAGGCTGTTATTTTATATGTGTGTAACTGATTAAATATATCGATCACGCTGCAGTCACACTGCAGTCAGCACTCTGACTGACTCTGATCATATCCACAGAAATACCTGCAACTAGATGGCGGCGCAATATATCGAGTAACGTTCTCGACGACTACGTCCACCTTGAATGTCCGCAGAAAGCTCTCAGCCGTATCTGAAACGCAACATCTGCAATGCACTTGGCCATCTCGTCTGCTGAGTGCCGTCACAGCGCTTTATGACTGAACATTTACGGTTGTGAGCAGCCTGCTTGATCAGCCCAGATGGATGTCCGAAGTGCTTCTGGAGCGATCTCACACGCCTATAAATTCCCGCACCTGTCGGCTGTCCTGAAGGCGCCGCGAATCGATTCGCAGCCAGACGGCTTGCTGGTTGTCGGTATATGTAAAGCAGCGACTGCCGTGGCCAGTGAGCTGGCGCCGATCAATCCAAAGCGTATTGTATACAACAGACATTTATGTTATTCAATTAGACCACACGAACAGGAATATTTATACACTTATACCGCATAATTTTGTGTAGTTATTTTTCACTGCGGTCTAGTCAGCAATGTAAGTAAACATAAGAATGAGAAGCTGTCGTCACTTGTCCAGAGAACGCGACGGACTTCAGAAAGATTTTCTAGTTTACTCCGTTGAAAAATCGTTTTATTTACAAACCGAGTATGTACCGATATCGCTGGGCGACTCGAATAAACCTAGCATGTTAAATACTCCACATTGTTCTTGATAAATAATAATATTACGCCTTTAAATAATAAGAAACTAGAGGACCCAAGGTGGTGAAATAAAGCTAATTAAAAAAAAATACAATGTAGTCTGGGAGAATCCAAAAACTAATTATTTTAATCAGGTGATGAAACATTATTTCAACCATATCCAGTATTTGTATTTTGTATGGTGACTTACCTTTTACATCGCCTGACTTAATTTCTAACTATGCTCACTCCCACATTCACGCCCACATACAAATATCATATTCAGTTTATTGTAGACCTATCTATGCGTATTTAATTGTTTGAAACAATATTTACTAGCAAAAAACTTCGATTTCCCAAGAATGTGTTTATAGTCTATCTACCGTTGTAACGGTAAGAACCGTTGACCGTTAACGTAAATGCTAGCGGACGTACTCATGAAGATGTTTCCAGAAGCTACAGTAAAGGCTATATACTATACCCCTTGTTCTATGATATAATAACTATGTATGTATAAAAAGAAACGACAGTCTTTGTCAGTCCACAGTCCAATCGTTCATTGTTCATGTACGAATCTTCGTATCTCGTTTCTTGATAATGACTAACGAGGATCGCTGCTTCTCATTGTTGAGCACTACCTTTTTTTGATGGTGGTCTGAAGCCGGCTGCAGTCTGCCGGGGGATGCAGTTGGCAATATACAGCAGTATACACTGCTCAGTCTCCTCAATGCTGCTCCCAACAGCGCCTGGCCGAATATCCCGCCTGACAGGGCGACAGCGTAATCTGGCACGAAACTGGCAAATTAATGAATTCGTAATTTATGCATATAAGCGTCAGCAAAGGAAAATGTCGATAACTCTCATCAAACAAGGTTTTATACAAGGTCATCCAGTTTTCTCAAAACGATGACTAGCATGTGTGCATGCCAAATGAAGGCTTGCAGCTTCAAACACTTTGCATGCAAAATGATTTACCTGCACCTAGTGCAAAAGTAACAAAGCATAAAACTATATGCACAGAATTGTTATGGACCTAAGCTCTTCACTAAAAACATGACCGATCGAAAACTTCGTTAAAAAATAATTTACATAATACATTATAAATAATCGTCTTAATCAAAGAGAAACTAAGCTTACAAGTAAGCTTAGTTTTTATAAGCTTAGGCTTACTCCTATACGTTGTATAAATAGTTACCCAGGTGCTGATTCCTGCTGCTTTTATTTTGAGCGTGCTTTAAGGAATAATACTTTTTGTCTTAATACCAAATGATCACAAAAAGTAGATAATGTACAAATTTAAATCACCTATAATGTCAGTTATTAGTTAATTTGGAAATTAGTCATAAATGTCTCTTCTGTATTGCCTTTTATACAATGACATACATAATATAAAATGCTACTGCACGTTTCACTTTCTCTTGCACTCATTTTTGGTCAGCCACGACATCTGTATTAATTTGGGCTTAAGCCATAGGTACATTTCAAATTCCTCTGCTAGCCTAACTATATGTAAATATATTCATGAAAAACACAAGCTCTGAGGTGCAGGACCAAGCATTTCCTACATCCGCCAGTGAATTGCGGGCCGCATATTCGCAAGGCTATGTGTGAACCGAAAATTACTTACTGATGATTTTTAAATGATCTTACATTCAAACCCAACCCAGGAGACTCATGAGCCAACTGTTGGTAAATCGTTAACCTAGAAAAGCGAAAGTATGTAATCGAAAACTGGCAGGTCCATTTTAGGCTTAGGCACGCTCACTTGCACGTTCACTTCATCAATTCGCTGACATCATCCATCACCGTCGGCAGAGTAACGTGCCAGCGCCGTGGTGTGCTCCCCTGCTCAGCTGAGGCGTCGGCCGTGCGATATGTGGGATGCTAAGTGTCATGTGATATGGTGAGTTTGCGCCTCTGCCGAAAAGTCGGGCCTTCGAGGGCTGCGGCTATTGATTCGGCGGAGAAGACGCGGTTTCACTTAAATATGACTCTTGTAATAAATAGTAACCCAACTTTCATACTCACGAAAAATATTTTAAGACACTGAAGTTAAATTGGTAGCTTTCGGCTAGCGCCTTTATCAGCCATTTATGTCTTATTTTTATTTATAAAAATAATACATTTATAGCTGATGAAAGGGCAAGCCGAAAAACTACCAATTTGACATATTTTTTTTTAATCGTCAGTATGAAAATATGGTTGCTATTTATTATGATTATTACAATGTCTCTCAAAACAGTGCTAAAACCAAGGCCCTAGAATACTAAAATAAATAAAATATGACTTGTTAAATGTCAATGTATGTGATACAGTGGTGCGTATGATAAGTTGTGTCCAATTATGAATTATTTAGAGAAGTCGAAGGTGTGCTACGTACCTATAACACCGGCCCAATGGTCGCAGTAGTTTGAGGGTTTAGGCAGCCAGCCTTATGCCAGTGCAGTGGTCAATGATCAAAATTAATGCGAGTGCGACAGTGTACTGTGTAGTAAAAAACAAAGTAGAACCCATGCCCACGCAAAAAAAGGAATTCTACGTCGCGCTCTATAGAAGTTTGAATAGTGATATCGTTATCACTCAAATGTCGCTTATGATAGCGAATGCTCCATGACCGCGGGTCGCTGCGAAAGAAGCAGGCGGAAGGAGGTGATGCTGTGCCGCATTTTACGATGTACTGCGTAACAGTGTTATTCAGGCGTATGTACCTGCTGCCATCTAGGGATCAATTTTGAAACCACAATCATGCTTTGCACACCGTCGCACAGGCTGTACCAGTCTGACACAAATATATGGAAGAAGTGGTCCGGAATCTTTAACTTTTAACAAGATATAATATAATTATTCACATTTGAAATCAGTTTATATACGCTAAGCATTGACCTTACAGTCAAATGTGTATACTCGTGTACACAAGATTTACTTTAAAATACACTTGTGTAACAGCATTTTTGGCGCTCCTGCTTCAGTTATGGCGCGACGAATTTATATTGTGATAAGGGTGAAGTGTTCAGTTGGAATTTTGGGTGTGACGCCGGGGAATTACTAATCATTTATTTTCTGAGATTGGTTTCAGTTTGTGTTAATTTCTGCAGTTGCTTAAGACAAGAAGGCTGCTCAAAATGTGGCAAGCTGCAGTTGGACGAGATGTGAAGATTGAACAAGACGCCCCTGATGATGATTGGGAAACAGACGCAGATTTTGTTAACGATGTGACAGAGCAGGAACAAAGATGGGGAAGCAAAACAGTCGAAGGCTCAGGAAGAACTGCTGGGAGCATTGAGTATGTAATCAGTTATACTGATGATGGATGATGGGGAAATTAATATCTCATGATTGAAGGCTTTTGATGAATATATTTGTATGTACATATTTCTACCAATTTAGTACAACTGTTTGAATGGATGAATAAACAAAGACAGAGCCTGCACTAAGCAGAGCTTGTTGTGCAGGTGCCCACTTCTACCAGCCTATCATGAAATGTTGGGTAGTCAGCAGAATTAAGAGACAAATGTTCAACATGTCCACATCATTCACATTGGACACAGGCTGCCCTGAGCAAATAGCAGGCGCAGAAGTGACTCAAATTGGTCTCTCACTCTGCTTGTTTTGGCTATCAATTGTGTTTCTACTGCTTATAAATATGGACAAATTGACTATTCATACTAAATCTACAGGTCTCATTCATTAAAACTGCATTCAATATCATTGCCCCCAAAATGGTAAATTTGGGTTAGAAATGAAATATTATTGTTACTAATTTTCCACTCTCAATCCTTATTTTGGGAGTGAATTTTCCACTCCCAAATTATGAGTTGTGATACCTAGGGTTTCCCTTACACCCAGTCCTCAAATGGCTAATGCTTGTCAGTAGTCGTCATAAATCATAGTCATAGACTTTTCATATATTTCACTGTTTTAAAGCCTCATTAATCACAGGAAATTTGAAAGCCCTATAAACTCCTGGAAGTATGCACTATGCATATTAAATGCTGATGCTTGAATGGGAAGAATGGGTCAGCATGTATCTGCACCTTGTATATCTATAGCACACTAAATGCCCCAGCATAGTGCTGAGGATCTATTGTTGCTTACAGATGACCCATTTTACTGGCAATGGACTCACCTGGATGGCTGACAGCTGACATCTGACTCTCACATGGCCTACTGTGATCCCCCTGACCTCCTGAGTGCCCATTTGGCCTCCGAAGGGCCCGAGTGTAACGCTTGTAACAACTTCATTCTTTAGTGAAAGGGAGATATCATATTTTCTGTGAATTATGCCAAGTTTCCAACATGTTGAACCTGACATGTTGTTTCAGCATGAAGAAGCTGAGAGAAGAGACTGAGAAGGCTGACCAGGACCTGAAGAAACAAGTGGGCCCAAAAAGCTCTCATGGATATGGTGGTCAATTTGGTGTGGAGAAAGACCGGTGAGCATGGTTCACACTAACACCACATATTTCATTTCCAAAGCAAGCTGATTTTCCTTTGTTTGACCTTCGTCCAATCCTCCTTCATTTAACCCTCAAGGGGATCATGAATTAACACCCTCAAGGTTTTTCTCATAAAACGTTTTGTGTATATGGTGCATCTGGCTAAAATTGATGGTAGCTGGGTTTACAACAATTTTACATATGATATTGATATGAAAAATGTGAAGTTTGTGTATGGAAGGCCTTATTGAGTTTTGTATTTCTAAGTGCTGTATAACCCTGGCAGTTGAAGCACCTGTGACCCAACACTCGAAATCATCACAACTCGATTTCTCAGGATGGACAAGTCTGCCGTGGGCCACGACTATCTGGAGAAGGTCGACAAGCACGCCTCCCAGAAGGACTACTCGAGCGGCTTCGGCGGCAAGTTCGGCGTGCAGACCGACCGGCAGGACAAGTCTGCCGCCGGCTGGGACCACATCGAGAAGCTGCAGAAACACGACAGCCAGAAAGGTGGGCGCCAGCTGGCACTTGCGTGGCTCGGTTGTCATGGTGTCCGAGGGTGGGCGCTTTTGGTTATGATGGTGACTTCCATTGTCACGGATGTTCGAGTTTTATTATTTTCCAAGTGTTTGTATTAATCTGTGCATATATCCCAAATCTTCTGTATGCCAGTCTATCCCGAATTCTACCCAGATCTGTGCAAGACATCAGTTTCCCATCTATAAGTTTTGACAGGAAGCCGACATTATCACGCCGATCCGTCTCCTATGCCTTGAACCGTTTGTTCAGAACAGGCCGGATGGCTGCTGATGTGTGTGGGCGGGTAGCTAGTTGTAGGTATACCTTACAGTGTGTTTTGGATCACAATGTGTATGCTGTTTATATGTGTTTCGCTTTTTGCAGAGTTCGTTCACACACTTATATTTATGGATCAGCATACTTGTTGCTGATACGCACCCAGCTAACACAGTGATAAGCATTACACAGCATTCAAACAGCAATTACGCAAACAAATGCAATACGAACACAAGTATCTCAGTCCCATTCACACTTTCATGCAGAGCTAGGGACGCTAGCAGTTTGCCCGTGATTCTGACTCAAATGACATTGCAGGTGTCATTTGACGGCACACTGCGCTGTGCCGTCTTGTGCCATACTGTGCCGTGTCGTTCCACATCACTGAGGCGTGTTGTACCATAGTGTTGTACCATACTGCCGTTCCGTGCTGTGCCGCGTCGTGCCCCGCCCGTGTCGTGTCGTGCCCTGCCCGTGCCGTGTGTGCCGTGACCGCGGCCGCTGTCAGCTGACCGCCGAGCCCGCCCCAGACTACAAGGCCGGCTTCGGCGGCCAGTTCGGCGTGCAGAAGGACCGCCAGGACAAGTCGGCCGCCGGCTGGGACCACGTCGAGAAGGTCGAAAAGCACTCGTCGCAGATCGGTAAACTCGCCCTCGCTGTCGGTGCCGTCGCTGCGCTAACCGCTCCTCCGCCGGACTGAGCTCCGCCGCCGCTCGCTCGCTCGCGTCTGTCCGTCTGTCCGTCTGTCTGTCTAACCAGCCGCTCTGACTCCGGCTGACTCTGACTCCGTCCGCTCTGACTCCGGCTGACTCTGACTTCGCCTGGGGACAGTCACAGGGCGATCTGCAGGTCGTGACCTGTCGATTCTGCACCTCTACTGACCTGCCTGTCCGTCACTGGTCGTCTGCCGGTCTGTCACTTCCGGTCACTTCCAGTCTGTCATTTCCGGTCGCTTCCGGTCTGTCATTTTCAGTCCGTCAGTATGCCGCGTGGACTAGCTCGTGCGCAGTGGACACTAACGAGCGTGTCGTTCGTATAACGCTCTCTTCCGCTAACTTAGTGTTGTTTCCCCTCTGATCGGTGGCTTCGCCGGGTTTTGCTCTCCTCGATGACTCGTATGCTGTAGTGTTTGATTAGGATACGGTAACTGGTAGTGTGCATGCCACTAGCACCAACGGAAATGACATTGGGCGAACTCGGGGAATGCGGGAAACATTTCAGACACGATCAAAATATGCTATTTCATCTCAGTTATAAGACGTCATCTTATACCATGTGTTTTATCAGGAAGCTGAGCAAATCTGACGTTAAGTTTTATATGCAAATATATCTAAGTAAATGTGCTCCTTTCTTATTAAAGGACCAGTGTCGTAAGCGGTAGTTGTCATTGGAGTGCCTGTTTGATATGTTTCCAATTTTTTCAACACGTCTCAATGTTCACCAGCTGCTGAGATGTGATACGACACGTTGCATTTGATGAGTGGAGCTTTACAGTGATATTTACAATCTAGTACACAGACAACAGCTTCTAAGAGATGCTAACCCTGTGACAATTAGTATAGTTACTTACACTGTGCAGAAGAACTTAATTGGATTGGTCTTCGCACCTTTTCAAGTTGTTAACCGTGGATTGAGCATGCCCTGATAACAAGCTCGTAACTCTGCACTGGCTGTCCTCTTACAGTTTAACTAACTAGGGATGTTGCTGGCCGTTTTCTTGCACCACTTTTTGTTCTTTGTGTAACTTCGTGTTCGACTTTGAGCTTATGAGGCTTTCCAGGCATATGATTGCTTTAATTCTCGGTTTGCTAAGTTTTGGTGGTCTCAATATGTCAATTGTCCAGAAGCTTTGCAGTGATAGTTTGTTATGTAAAATGTCGAATGTCGTTATAACTTACAGCTCGCCCTTTGGATTTAAATATTGCCGACGATGCTCATTTGTTTTCTTCATTTGGTTGTTGTTTCCCCGCATCTTTTCCACCCTGGTATAAGCATGTGTTTTTCTTTGTAAAAAGAGATATCAGTTTGATGCTGTTCTTCGCAAAATATTATATCTAGGTTTTCGGGACAGCTTTGCTTGAACAGAACGTGTTTGAATGACTGCATAATTGAAATAAAATTTGTAATTATAATCAGGTAGCCACCTGTGTTACTCATTGTCCCGGAATCGCATCTGTCAACAGACTACTCGAGTGGCTTCGGCGGCAAGTACGGCGTTCAGAAGGACAGACAGGATAAGTCTGCCGCCGGCTGGGATCATTTGGAGAAGGTCGACCAACATGAGAGCCAGAAAGGTTAGTACTCACTGCTCGATGGGAGGCAGCCCAAACGACGGCATACTCCAAATAACAATAAAATCCTTTGAGTTTGTTTCATAAATGATTGTCACTGCGAAGATTACTTCAGAACTCCGTTAGCAGCGTCGTTACCCTTCTTTCATTTATCACTCGTTATCAGCTTACATGTTGATTAGCAAGTTTTTCCCACATACTTCCCGGCCAGCCAGCAGACATCAGAAAACGTATCAAAGCCATTAGTGGTTGCTGTAGTGTTGTTTGGCTATTTGCATTAATCGGCCATGTGTTGGCAGACTACAAAACCGGATTCGGCGGCAAGTTTGGCGTACAGACGGATCGCCAGGATAAGTCCGCCGCCGGCTGGGACCACATCGAGAAGGTGGAGAAACACGAGAGCCAGAAGGATTACGCCAAGGTGGGTTATGACATCACGTCACTGTCGCGTCTCTGCTCATGAACAGTGCCGGTTTCCCTGGTAGCAGTGGAGTCTTCCATGCGGTTGATGCTTGCTGTTTTGTTTTACTTGATTGTAAATCCTGGTGCTCCTGACTGTCATGTGACATTGTCGAAGTTCTATCGAGAGCTTGGTATTCAATTCAAAGCCGTATTCCTGTCTTCCGTCACCGTATAGTCACCGTGTGGTGTCTGCCGTCACCGTGTAGTCACCGTGCAGTCACCGTGTAGTCACCGTGTAGTCACCGTGTAGTCACCCTGAAGTCACCATGTAGTCACCGTGTAGTCACCGTGAAATCACCGTGTAGTCACCGTGTAGTCACCGTGTAGTCACCGTGTAGTCACCGTGTAGTCACCCTGAAGTCACCATGTAGTCACCATGTAGTCACCGTGAAGTCACCGTGTAGTCACAGTGTAGTCACTGTGTAGTCACCGTGTAGTCACCGTGTAGTCACCGTGTAGTCACCGTGTAGTCACCGTGTAGTCACCGTGAAGTCACCGTGAAGTCACCGTGTAGTCACCGTGTAGTCACCGTATGCGTCTGCCGTCACCGTGTGCTGTCTGTAGTCACCGTGTAGTCGCCGTGTAGTCACCGTGTAGTCACCGTGTAGTCACCGTGTAGTCACCGTGTAGTCACTGTGTACTGTCCGGCTGTGGCAGGGTTTCGGCGGCAAGTTCGGCGTGGAGTCGGACCGACAGGACAAGTCGGCGCACGGCTTCGGCGACGGAGACAGCGAGCGGGTCGGCACCAACTACCAACCCACCAGACCGGATAAGGGTCAGTCTAAGGGCGCCCTCGGTGGCAGGGTGGGACAAGGGTCAGTCTAGGGATACCCTCGGTGGCAGGGTGGGACAAGGGTCAGTCTAGGGATACCCTCGGTGGCAGGCGAGCGCAGCCTCCGCATGACTATTCTCAGCGATGCGTGCCAGTCAAGCTAACCCACTAATCGTCAGCGTGACCCGGGCACCACCTTTGACCTGACCTCTGACTCCCCCCTCCCTCCCCCTCCTCAGAGGTGGGCGGCGCTGTGAAGGCCTCCAACCTTCGCTCGCGGTTTGAGAACATGGCGCGTCAGAACGAGGAGGAGGCGACTCAGCGTGCCGAGGAGGAGCGCCAGCGGCGGCAGCAGCGCGACGGTCAGGAGAAGGCGCGCGCCGCCGAACAGGAGGCGGCCAGGAAGGAGCAGCTGCGGGGCGAGGAGGAGCGTAAAGACGCGCTGCTGAAGGAGGGCGAACAGCAGGCGGCGACCGCGGCGGCAGGCAGGGAGAAGGCACAGGCTGATCGACAGAAGGCGGAGGCGGCGGAAGCTGAAAGGCAGAAGGCGGAGGCGGCGGCAGCTGAGCGGCAAAAGGCGGAGGCGGAGAAGCAGAGGGCGGAAGCGGAGGCGGCGGCGGAGAGACAGAAGGCGGAGGGTGCTGAGAGACAGAAGGCGGAGGGTGCTGAGAGGGAGAAGGCGGAGGCGGCGAGCCGGGAGAAGGCGGAGGCGGCGAGCCGGGAGAAGGCGGAGGCGGCGAGCCGGGAGAAGGCGGCTGCGGCGGACAGGGAGCGACAGGCGGAGGCTGCGAGGCGGGAGCAGCAGCAGCAGCAGCAGCAGCAGGAGGCGGAGGCGGCCAGGCGGGCCGCGGATGAGAAGGAGGCGGCCCGCAGGAGACAGCAGGCGGAGGAGGAGAGGATGAAGCAGGAGTCGCTGGCGCAGCTGGATGAGGCTCAGCGCAGCGCCGAGCAGGAGATTCAGAGGATGCGCGACCAGCAGGCAGAGGTGAGTCACAGCCGGCACAGACGTGGGATTCCGGGGGGACGCATTGGTGACGAGGCTCGGGCGACAAGCCATGTCACGTCCTAGGATTTATGAGCTACTTGGGGTTTAATTGTGGGGAAATTCGCACGAAATTAAATGCACCAGTATCGACACTAGAAACTATGCCCTGATGCTGGTACGCTTCTCCTTATCGTGCGCCAAGCTGTTTGCATGTGCGACTCGAATTACAATTACCTGTAACTGGCCCACCTGAGCGTATGACCCCCGCTGACCACTGCCGATCGTATGACCTCTGCCAACCGTATCACCCCAATTGACGGTGTGACCCGGTCGGTGCGTGTGTTACAGCAGGAGGGCGTTATCCCGCAGACGGGTGTATCGGCACGGGCGCTGTACGACTACCAGGCCGGTGAGTGGCAACTGGCAGCATACTATCCCGATATCCCGCTGACGGGTGTAATGTTATCCGCATACGGGTGTAATGTTATCCCGCAGACGGGTGTTATGATATCCGGCAGATGGGTGTATCGGAACAGGCGCTGTATGACTACCAGGCTGATGAGTGGCGATTTCGCCTTCCTCCTTCTCTCCAGATCTTCAGTTCAAATCACAGTGTTGTATTAGCATGAGGTAATCACAATGCAAATATAGTAGCATATTGGCGCAAAAGCAAGGCTTAAATGAATCGCCGAGTGCGTAAAATGGATGTTAGTATGTGGTGTTCCATGAAGTTTTGTTTTGCTGTAAGATTGTCAAATTGTCTAAGCCGGGAGGTTATCGAAGTTGGGTAGGAGTGATCTTATCGGAGTTAACAATTATGATCGATTAGTGTCCTGCAATGGGCACTAGAATTGACTTGTGGCGATGTCTCTCCCTCACTTCTGGTGTCCCTCCATCATTTCTGATCCAATCTGATTCTGATTCTGAACTAAATTCTGATTTTATAACATTTCTGATTCTGACTTCAATTCTGATCTGATCTTTGTTCTTAATCTACGGTTTCAATTCTGTTCGACGCTGCAGACACAGACCTGCTGGCTTTGCCAGAAAAGTGGCCTATTTCTCCATTTTTCTTAACTGGGAACTTGTGTTCTGTGAAAGCTGTAACTGGCCAGATACATATTTGTTTGGTCTGCAGGTGCAAACAAAATTCAGGTGCAGGTGCTTGCTATACAAAATAATAATAGTAGCAGGATAGGAATACCTACTAGCTAGACAACAATTAACATACATTATTTATGTTAACTTACGTTATAAATCAAATTATCAATGCCTATCCATAACATTCTGCTGGCAATATTTTGTATTTGCATCCTGCAATGTCTCGGCGGGCTGGAGGGCTCGCCTCGTTGCGTGGATTATTGAAGAATTGAGTCACGCCAGCATATCCAAGCGCGGTGTTGTGACATTTCTACTTCTGAGGTTGTCAGCCACAGTGCTAACAGGCTTCGAAAACTAATATAAACATTTATAATTTGTTCCGTCGTGGCGACACATTTGTTCCGCGAATGTAGATCGCGAACCATTTTTCTGACGGGCCTTCCATAATAAACAAGCGGAATCAAAGTGGATTTAGTTCATATTTTTATGGCTCAAATAACTCCCATCAACCATCGTTGTGGAGCTTATTCAATGTTATTTAGCTGAGAGTAGACCCAAGGCCCTCGGCTTATCCTTTATTGACGCCTCAGATGACATTTTTTATATATGGCTGTTAGACGAAAACATTTGAAACGAAAACATTGTAACCAAATGTTTGACGACAACACTGTAAACATCCAGTCCAAAATTCGGTCACGTGTCGTCACCCCCTCTGGGAATTACTTCGAAACGAAGATCATCGGAATACGGTACGGCTATATTTCAATGATCATATACACTATGGCGGGGTGGGGTTTTCACGGGTTTAACGGGTGTATAACTGGTGTCGTAGGTGTGCAACAAGTATGATAGTGTACCGGTTGTAACGTGCTTATTTCGTGTTCCACAGGGATACCTCGGGTCGCACGGGTGTTCAGGCACCGTTTGTTTTTGAGGAGTGTATCGGATGTATGACGGGTACAAAAACATATTATAGTTAAGACAAGTGTGCCACGGGTAGTACGCGTTATCAATCCCTAATTCACCATTTTCCTATCAGACTTGCGTGCATCACCACTTGACCCTCGCCATTGTAGGGGGTGGATGCCACCCCTCGGTTTTTCATGAATAACTCGCGTAGATGTCAACCGATTGCAATACAATTTTGGCTACCCTACTTTAAAATTATTTGACACACACTCTGAAAATTAAAAAAAAATTGACATGACCGTTGACCTGTGACCTGTTTCTCAAGGTCATGTCGGATCGAAATCACGTTCTGTAGTATCGATGCAGGACACGCGTGCTGTTTCCGAGTGTTTAACGTTAAGGAACATATGCAAAGCTATCACAACGTGACATTGATGACTTCCACATAGTCTGTGACCTCTGATGACCAAAGCTGTCTTTTCTTTGTCTTGTCAGTTTCTAGGGCACTTTGCGACGCTGATTTCAAATTTAACACCCATTTGGTGTTATTATATGTTCCACTGGGTCATTCACGGTCACGGGGTCATC
>JARBER010166383.1:0-13547 GCA_030265075.1 Balanus glandula
CTCCTCCCCCCCCCCCCCACACACTCCTGGGTCCAGCGGGTAGTGCTTGAAGGGATGGTGAAATACAACGTGTCTGGGTCGACGTGATACAAGACACCCGCTTGATATAGAACAGCAGTCCAGTATCATTGTACAGCCCCAGTGCCAACATCTACAGAGCGGGGTTGCAGTTTGGAGTTTTCTCTGAATGGGTTCACCTGAGTACTAAGCAGCCTGGTCTGGGAGGACTCTCGTTAGGCGGTATTCATGCCCGTGATAGACGCCTCCGGTCAGGTGCCATCGTGAGCAAGGCTCGCTGGCGGAGCTGGAATCAGATCACTGAGGCTCACTCTGAGCGTGCAAAGCTGAGGCCGAATTGAGTCAGCCAGCACCGGATTATGGGTGTTCCGTGGCTGTCTCTGACAGTACCGTGCCTCATTATTAATGAGTTGAGCTCGATTGTACGACATGAGGCGCCAGATAACCTTTCAGGTCCGCACGAACCGACAGGATAGATATGCTGCAGTGTGTCAGCCAAGACTATGCAATCAAACGACCGGTGCAATTGGATTGCACTGTATCATACATATCCTGCAAAAGCACCTCGTGACAAATAATGTAATTTCTGGAGTGGTATAACTGCGCTGTTACTTGAAATATGTAATGTGTAGGTACAGTTCGTAGCCGGCATCTACTAACGCTGCTCAAATAATAAATTATTATGTATTAATTCTACGTCATCTTCCCTTGCATCACACTAGGCTCTCGCTTCGCCAAAAGTCGTCGCTCGATACAGCATACAGCCGCGATGTGCCTGCAGTTTTCACGTCCATTCCTAGCGGGGTGATTTTCTCTGTGCCAGAATAGCCACGAAGCCAGTGGGTGCTGCAGTGGCAGGGGCGGACGGAGGAGAGGGGGGAAGGGGGAGGATTAGGAGGCCCTTCTGTGTCAGAGCGCTGACCTGCGACTAACCGGCCCCGCCCGGGACACCAGTCACCGAGGCCTCCGCCGCAGAAGCCGTGTAAAGCGAATCAATACTCTCCTTTCCCGTGTTGGGTGGTGGCTGCGGACGCCTACAAAGGTCACCATGGGGTGCGGCCACGCATAAAGGTCAGAGCAACGTCACATCAGACGTCAGAGCCCAGACGTCACATCAGACGTCAGAGCCCAGACGTCACATCAGACGTCAGAGCCCAGCGGCGTATGACGTTTTTGCAGATTTTCTGCTTTTTGTTCTCAATTGAACGTGAATGTGGCCGATAAATTGTCGAGCTTATTGTTAAGCTGACTCCAGCAACTATCGTTACCTTGCTTAAGCTGACGAAACACGGATCTTGGTATTGTATTGTGTATTTTTGGACTCAACAAACACGTTGACATTGAGACCGAAGCTGGTCTCACCGTGTACCGCAAGAGACTGCCTGTAGATAAATGTTACGCAATGCTCTGCCCTGATCTGACCTGACCTGTTCTGACCTGGCCTGACATATTATCTGACACCTGACCTCTGACCTGATCTCAAATATGGGAACCTCTGACAGGCCCCTGACCTCCGATCTGACTTTGACCTATCATCTGACCCTGTCCTCTGTCCTGACCTCCGATGTAACCATGACCTTTGACTTCTGATTCGACCTCTTATCTGACCCTGACCGTTGACCTCGGACCTCTGACCAGACCTATCACCTGACTTGACCCCTGACATATACTCTGACCCCTGAGTCTCCGCCTCTGACCTGACCGTGACCTCTGACCTGACGTGTGACCCGTCTCTCCGGCAGGCGGGGTTACTGCAGGAGGTGTTTAAGGAGCTGCAAGGCCGGGTACATGACCTGCTGCGGCCGCGCACGGGCGCGTGCGAGGCGTGCGGCCGCGACTCGCAGCTGCAGATGGAGATCGACCTGCACGCTGTCCAGGAGAAGTTTGACGCACTGGAGAAGCGACACGGCCAGCAGACCGACACACTCAAACGCCAGGCCGAGGAGCTCTCCCGACACATGCACCAGGTGAGAACGGCACCAGGTTAGGAGGCACGGCCAGCAGACCGACACACTCAAACGCCAGGCGGAGGAGCTCTCCCGACACATGCACCATGTGAGAACGGCACCAGGTGAGAACGGCACCAGGTGAGAACGGGACCAGGTTAGGAGGCACGGCCAGCAGACCGACACGCTCAAACGCCAGGCGGAGGAGCTCTCCCGACACATGCACCATGTGAGAACGGCAGCCGCTTGCTAGAGAAACGGGTGAGAAGGGACACAGGGAAATGAAAAATGTTATTGTGGTAGAGAGACTATAGAAGCAAGAGCATGATTTTTTGGTTTGTTGGCTGTTTTTTTTCACTTACATTTGTGTTCCGGTACGCATGCGTGATGTGCAGTTTTAGCGACAGCAGCACCAAATGTGGTGGCCTAGGCTGTCTGGCTGCGTATCTAAGACAAGTGACCTCCAAATATGAACTTTTGCCGATGAAAAACAGCGAGCCTCGTGAGACCATTACGGCATTGTGCCGTAGATATATAATCAGACAGACCAGGCGCCTGCAGCTGCTTGGCAGAACTGAGGCAAAACGCAATCACGCAAATGCAAGCTATTTGTGCTGGCTTTGACAGTGACACTCGTATCTCCGCACGTATGTCAAACCGTATCCATATTTGGCCCACGCTGGGTCTCGGTGACTAAGTGTTGGGCTAGTGCAAGAGAGTTTCGCTGGCATTTTGACAAAAACAAAATATTCCTTGGTGTTTTTGTAAAAGTGAAATCGCTAAAAATAAACGTGTCATGCGTCCAGTTTAATAAATACCTTTTTACAATTTATGTACGATTATTTGAACATGGCTTTTCTCCAATTGTATTAAGGTGATTAAGATAGGTCATAGATAACAGTAGACCTACTGTTACTCTAATCTATGGATAGGTCTACTGTTATCTATGGATAGGTGCATAAACAATGTTTGATAATCGAAAATACAATTCAGAATCAGTGTGGATTATTGCCAATGTAACACATCCCGCGCTGTCATTTCAGCTGTCGATGAAGGAGAAACAGTACGACGCCTTGAAGGAGGAGCGAGATATCCTGAAGGATGATCTCAGCAGCACACACATGTCCAAGGAGGAGCTCATCAAAAAGGTCTGTCGGGACTGCAACATTTGGTAATAGATTCAGCCGTCACTCCAGGCTCAAATACTGCAACGATCGTCGAATTGCTAATAAACGTACGTTTCAAGGTTGTGATCCACATTTCACACGTGCCGATTCCATGCTTCACCGTTTTGGATAATCGATGTCTTGATATTAGATAATAGAGTATAAATAATCATTTGGTTATGAAGTCACTATTTTATCTTCGCAAACTGGCTTCCAATAGGTATATTCTAATTTGTGATGTCCTTTAATGTAATGGCCTTTCATGGTAACCAGCGTCTACCCGTACTGTCCTTTGTTATTCTCTTCTGACCTGTGTCATATTCTGCTGACCTCTGCTGACCTCTGCTGACCTCTGCTGACCTCTGCTGACCTCTGCTGACCTCCGCTGATCTCTTCTGATCTCTGCTGACCTCTGCTGACCTCTGCTGACTTCCGCTGACCTCTGCTGACCTCTGCTGACCTCCGCTGATCTCTTCTGATCTCTGCTGACCTCTGCTGACCTCTGCTGACCTCCGCTGACCTCTGCTGACCTCTGCTGACCTCTGCTGACCTCTGGCCGTCCGTCAGGCGTGGGACGTCCGGGATAAGGCCGTCGCCAGGAAGAACGCCACGGAGATCGAGCTGGCGCGGGCGCGGATTGACGTCATGCAGATTAACTCCCAGCTGCTCGAGTCGATACAGCAGAAGGTGGAGCTCTCTTGCCAGCTCGACCAGTGGCAGGTGGGTGCAGCGCCAGATCACCGCCAGCTGCTGGCGACTCGGACCTAGCGGCGCCATCAAGCTCACAGCGAACCTTGTTGTTTAGGGGTGAATGAGGAGAATCGGGGCAGACTGATGGTGCTTCATTTCGTTGTTCTGAAGCATAGAACGGATAGAAAGGCCCCTATTCATTCGACTGATCAATTACTGATAAGACTCGGATATGTGCAGAAAGTCAATGTCATTTCGATGAGCTGTGTGCTTTTTTCCGTGTTCTTCATTGTCTTAAACCTGTGGCTGACGGTGCCGTCCGGATTTCAGTCTGACATGCAACAGCTGCTGGATGAGCAGATGAAGAAGAAGCTGAGTCAGATCGAGGGAGCCTCCGACTCCGATTCCAGCACCAATGGCGCCACCACTCCGGGCCGACACAAAAAATCCATCTTGGGCATTTTCAGCCGCTCGTAGCGCCGCCCTGCGGGTCGACCGGAACTTTACGTGTAATATTCACCGGCAGGTGGCGCGGCGCGCGTCCCAGCGCCCATGACTCTCTCCGAGAGCAATTTGTGATACTGTGGAACATTCCTTGACGATGTGACTATTGTGCTTGACATGTGTTTGCTGATGTGTCTTTCCTCTGCCGTCTGCGGGGTCAAATGATCTGAAGTTGATTTTGCCGTTATGAAGGTATATTTTCAGAATGCTAGGTAGATGTGAGCTCCGAGTTGTGACACACGTTCAGGCCATGGACGTGGTAACTACACTGGACGCAGGGTGACTTCTTCCATGGATCGGGAGTATCTCAGCTCGCTATGTTAGCCGCTTCCGATACTACAGTGTCAGATGGGTGTTCACACAGTTCAGTTGGGAACAGCAATGTACCGACCGCGCGGGCCGACCTGGCCCGCGCCGTCGAAAACATGACCTACATGTTTACGTCACCCATCCGAGGTCATGTCACATTTGTCGTTGGCCGTGCCTCTAATGCATTAAACCCTCGTCGCACGTCGTCGTTGGCTGATCACGTCAATAAAACCACGCCTAAATCGACAGAGGTGGACACATGTCGCCGGTTATGTCTGCCAGCGGCGTAGATGTAACAATGTAGCTTTGTATGAGAAATACACCGGCTAGCCCTGCAGTTGTGTGACTGGGCCGGGTCCGGGAGTGATCAGCTGGATTATCGAGCGAAAACGTTATCCGCTGAAGCGGAACTATATATCCATCTGGATAGAATACATGTATAATTATAATAAAATCCAAGACCCTAGATCGGGAGAGAAGGAACCTCTTTTTTATTTGTTTGGGTTTGCACCCTACTAACCAAAATGGCATGTTTTGTGAAGCAGAACTTGTTTCTGTAATAGACAGCAATACATTAAATGTTTTCTAAATTTGCCGTCGAGTCGAGTTGAGATCTGCCTATAATGTCATCTACAGGATTTTGTATGTACTTTGGCATCAGTCAAAATTGTGAGAATTTTGAAGTTTGTGCAGTAGACATCATTTATAACGCCCACTTTGAACCCGATCATTTCTGGGCGTTATAACCGATGGGTGTTATGTTTGAAGTTCCTAATAGGATGTCTACAAAACAACAACAAAAAAGGCATAGATATATTGACATACGTCGTGCTCAGGTGATAATCGGATCGCAAATATGTTATTTGGTTATTACCTGAGGTTTGTTAACAAAATCATATTGTTGTCAAGCAAAACTTTGCATTTGTATTCAGCAGACGAAATTCTGCGGAGAAAAAGCTGTTAAGGCAGTACCCGAGAAATAATTTTGTTAAATAAATACCTCAGATGATAATCACATTACACACGCCTTGTATTGCTTATTTATAAGATCATGATAGGAAATTCAAATTGGGCGCCCGTCGCTTATAACTCCCAGCAATGTTCGGTCCTAAGGCTGGCTAAGGCGTCAGTGAAGTAGTAAACGCCTGGAGTTATGCTGTACCGCATAGCTTGAGGCATATTCATGTCCCTAGATGGCACTAGTAGTAATTGCCTGGAGTTATACTGTACCGCACAGCTTAAAGCATATTCCTGTCAGTAGGTGGCACTATAGTAAACACCGTACCGCATAACTTGAATGTTCAATATGGTATTTATTTATTGAACAAAGTAGTTCATTGTTAGCGGCTTCAACTTTTTTTCTCAAACACACATTCTTGTGAGATAGCATCCACCGCGGAGGACGTGGGGGACACGTCCGCCGCTATCTTGATAAGCTTTTTCTTTTTTATCAGACCGTTGTGCAAGTTTAAACTTATGCTATACTTATTTTCAAAGTCCAGAAATTAAAATAGCTACCTTAACTCAAACCTAATGTTAAGGTTGGAATGTCCCTTTAAGACGATCATCGTAATATAAAACGAATGCTTTTGAGTGCAAATATACATAATTGTAAAATTTGATAAGTAATAGAACCATTTTCAATTGTCTCAACAGTAGGTACAGTCGGTCTTTGAGCTTCAGCTTCTTCTGTTTTATCGGCATAGTTAGGTTCTAAAACATCGGTTTTAAAGTTAACAATTCAATTTTAATATCGATTTAAAGGTTAACTTTTGAAGCGGTTTCTTTCTTTAAAATAAAAACGCCAGATTAGTAATGAAGGTACCACTCGTGAAGTTAGTAATGTAAGTACCTTTCGTAGTTAAGTACGCAAATACGGAAAGTGCATAAATGCAACGCACTATGAAAACAACAATTGAAATATAAGTAGGTAAGTACCTACGTCAAATCTTCAAAAAAGGTTCGCAAGCAATTGAGGACGTTGTTTTACATGGACTCAACTTTAGTATTTGATGCTTTGGTCATGGAATAAATTGGCAATGATATAAACGGAGCATCAGTTCTAAAGGCGTGATCATCATCAATCATCAACATCAATCGATCGAAAAACGACCTTTAAGGGACATTCCCACCTTTTAAGAAATTGTCAAATGTTAGTCATATTATGCAAAAATATTAAATGAATGCTGCTGATCACGCATATCACATTTGTATTTCAAAAAAAAAAGTAATTCAAACTCTTACAAACCGAAGATATGTTATCTGGTCTGATGACGTCATAGCAAAGAAAAACGAAGGATGTTTAGGTAGTGGAAAAAACCTTCACTCCGTTAATTGCTGCCAATATTTCTGCCCAAATCGACTACAATATAAATAATGCTAGACATAGATGACGTCACCAGTCACTAAGCCCTAATACCAATACTCTAAGGACTTATTTTTTTTACAGATGTAAAAGTTAAACACGAATCTCTTTTTAATTAGACCTTTTGGTTGTTTTAACTGATACCATACTTATTTTCAGAGCCCAGCACGTAAAATGGCTATCTCAACTCAAACCTAATGGTTAGGTGGCAATGGATCCCTTTAAGTCATATGTTTCTTTAGGACATTTCGAGGTTCATATCATTTATATTTTAGTGGGATCAAAGTTTATACACTATGTTTAAGCCACAGACAACACCATACAAATTCACAAAACTAAATTATTATTATTATTTAGCTAAGCCAAACAAATATTTCTCATCAAATTTAGTTCACTCAAAAATGGCATATACCTACAGAACGCTTATCGTCACAAATACGAGACACATGTCTGCTTCGCCACACTTGCTCGAAACAAACCGTACATTTGCATTATCAGCTGCGATTTTTTATATTTTATTTACATGCAATGTCTGTGATCAGGCGTTTTGTGCTGCGCGGCACAGCATCACCTGAGATCAGGCGTTTTGTGCTGAACGGCACAGCATCGCCTGCGATCAGGCGCTTTGTGGTGAGCGGCACGACATTAACGCTCTCGTAAACGGCAAGCCATTGTTCTGAGCTATTACGGCGCAGTATTGCTTGATTTCATTCACGGTGGCAGAGCTAGCCGATGATACAGCATAATCGAGATAAACGAGTCATTGGGCTATCACCGTCGGTCTTAGGACCTACCGGTGCCCGTTCTGTATCGGTTCTCAACCAGTGGCGTATTTAGAATATCGCGAGGGGGGGGGGCAAGCTCTAGGAGGGCGCCCACCTTACCCAAGGAGGGCGCCATAAGGAAAACTTAAGCTCACTATAATAATGTAGAAACATGCCAGCCATACCATATCCGAAAAACATAAGGTTATATGGGTCATATTAAGCATGTTGGTCCCTAATTTCGCTAGTTTGGAAGAAAGACTAGTGTGATGTTGCCATCTTTGGGGGCGTCGAAGGCGCCGGAAGGACGCTTTCGGGCGCCGGAAGAGCGCCTTCGGCGCCCAAGGGGGGGGGGGGGCATGGCCCAATCACCCCCTAAATACGCCCCTGTAGGGGAGGTGTTTGGTAGACCCGGCGTTACTAGGCAGGCTAGGGGAGGTGTTTGGTGGACCCGGCGTCACTAGGCAGACTAGGCAGGGTGGTAGGTGAACCTGACTATCCACGGGACAGACGGGGTCAGCGGTCTATAGCGGCACCTCGGTCAATTCCTCATGCTCGACCTGAGCTGGAGCTGGATCTGGAGATGGAACCAGAGCTTAAGACTACAGCTTAAGACGGCTAAGGCTTTGAGACGGCTAACTTAAGACGGCTAACTTAAGACGACTGTTAAAGGCTTAGACTAGAGTAGCGACTAGAGTAGGGACTAGAGTTAGACCTAGAGATGGAACTGGAGTTCGAACTAGAATTAGAACTAGAGCTGGTACTAGACCTGAAACTAAGCTGGGGCTAAACAGAAACTAGAGCTGAATCAGGGTCCGGATCTGCAGCTCTGCGTGTAAGGAGCTGTACGGGCCAGAAGTGTCAGCTGTATGCAGCTGTGTGGGGCGGCGGAGCAGACCAGTCCTCTTCCTCGGCCCTCCACTGACCCCCGGCTGACCTGGCTGACCTGGTTGAGCGGCGCGGGCCCCGCCCGGCTGGAGCGCGTGTGAAGAGTGGACGCTTCCGGCGGCTGCTCGCTGTTCGCCCGCCGCTGCCCGCCGCCGAACCGCCCTGCCCAGCTGCACGTCCAGCGCTTCTGAGAAGCCGCGCGGGCGCCCGCGGCATCGGCCCGGAATTCTGCACCCCGCACTGCAGCGCCGGGCCCGACCGCGCCGCAATCCTGCAGCTCCAGCGGCGGCGGGCGGGCCGTGGCGCACCGCGGCGCACACCGGCAGCTCTGGCCCGCCTCTGTTTACCGGCGGCGACTGGATGGCGCGGCCGGCAGGGGCGGATGATGACCCGTGGCAGGGCATCGGCCCCAGCGACCCCGCCTCGCACTCTGTTTACGTGCGTGGGCGGTGCGCGCGCTGTGCGTGCGGTGTGCGTGTGGCCGCGGCGGACCCGGGACGCACGTGGTCGGCCGACGGAGACGCGCAGGAGGACGCTGCCGGTGGGCCGATACGGCGCCGCTTCCGACTCCGATAGCGCGGATCCAGTCTGACCGGCGCCACCGGCGGCCATTGTGAACGGCGAGCGCGCGCAGGACACGTGAGAAAAGCAAATACGAACACTCGAGTGTGCTATCACGTGCCGGGCTTCGTCGGTATCTTCAAACCGACGAGTGCGTTGTTTTCGTAGTCTACGGCCCCGCAACTCGAAACATTCTTCAAAACTTTCCATGGTGCTTCGATAAGCAAACTTCGCTGTTGAAGCTAGCGCCCGAAGTGAAGCGGCGGAGGCTAAAACAGTAATCCAGTCTCACATTTACCTCCTTATGCATTTTTCATCGAAACCTTCTGGGAACACAAGTTCTGTTAAAGTTTGAAGTTCGTGGAGCCTCGATACCATCGAACTGTTTTTGCTTTCATTAATTATGAATATTTTCGCGGCGTATCTTCTCACAATTTCTGCGGTGGTGCGTTCCTGCGGCGGACGGCGCGACGGCTGCTCCGCGCCGCTCAGACGCCGGACTTCCGGCCACGCTGGGATCGCCGCCTACCGCCGGAAATCGGCGGTGGACCGCCTGGGAACCGACCGATCCGCCGGCCGTGGGGCGTGGGACCAGCCAACGGACGGTCCGCCGGCACGGTGGCCCTCGGCGTCCCTCCACCGCGCCCCCAGGGTCCCTTCCCGCTACCATCAAGGCTCCTAAGCAGGATCTTAACGAAATCCATCGCAGGCTGACGGCCTTTAGTAAAGGCTTATTCGACAATCAACTAGATCAAACTTCCTTAGAACACCGCAAGTTCATAAACCCCTACAACGCAACTATATTCGGACTTGCACATTTGGGCATCAAAGGAGCATCACACAGCATGAAGATACTAACTTTATTCATGAATGTTGCCTAGTGCGTTGTTTCTGGATATAGGGAGACGTGGCCTCCATGTTGGAAGCCTGCCACCCGTGTTGCCGGTCCCGGCGTCGCGTCTGTTGGGCCTGTGCGCCCACGCCGCCGCCGCCTTCCCCCGTTCCCCCGTCCCACGCCGCCGCCGTCGTTCGCCTTCCCCCGGCACTATTTCCATCCGGTGCGTCGTTTTTGTCGACGCGGCGTCTCCCCCGCCGCCGGAACCCTGACGTTTCCTGTGCAGATGCCGTGCGTAAACGGCGGGGGAGGCGTCGCAGGGGGGGGGGGGGCGAGTCTAATGACCCGCCTGGGACGCTGTAGGGGGGGGGGGCAGCTTTGGGTGTAGACTTTAGACTTGTGGTTGGGATTCAACTTTGTAGTCGACCTGTTGAGGTTGAGTCTGTGGAGTTGTATTTCACTTTTAAACAAATGGGTCTAAGAATATAATGTTTCACTTCAGTATTAGCAGGCTGCTTCTGTAAGAACACTACCCGAATATATTTGACTTTTTGGGCGAATATTTTTTTTTTCTGGGAAAGTAGTGCAGCGCTGGGAGACAAGTTGCTGCGTTCAACGCGCGATTCGCGCGTCCTGAAATTAATAATTTACCTACGACATTCTGTTTTGACTTGGGCGCAATGTATCTGTATGTCCATTTTTGAAAATAGGATTAAAGCGTACCTATAAAAAATATAATAGCAATCGTGTTCTAAATTTGTCAGAAGGATATTTGTTTCCAATCTTCTCGGTTAGGTCTACTTTTTATATTTGCCTCATTTTAACGACTTGCATGAGAAGCACAATTTTGTTTTATAGTGGGTTCATTCCTCGTGCCCTCTCTAACCGTTCCTATGCCCTATGCCTATGTCATTTTCTTATTTGTCGTTTCAAGTAACATTCTGACGTAGGTACGTGGAAATGCATTCTGCTGGGGATTTTGCTCTAGGGCCCGAATTTATGTTTGTCTTGTGCTTAATGAGTGGGTCCACTGCACATGTATGCAGTTTCCAAAGCTGGCATGAGAAAAAACAATGCTCAATCGATCTTAGGCCAAGATAGAAATAAACTAGTTTAATTGATTTATTAGTTATTCCTTGTTACAGGTTGTGCAGCTGGGGTTGTGTCCTAAAATCCTTGATCGCCTTTTTCTGGGACCATCAATTTCGAGTCTGTTATGCAAAATCGCTGTTACGCAATGGCGTAGGTACCCAGGCAACTAACTGGCGAGGTCCGGCTCGAAGACGCGGCCTGGCATTAATGCGTCTTCAATATATTTTAGACACAGCCTCACGCTGATCTTCATTTATATTTTATCGGTTTCTTTCGTTAGAAATGTCCACTGTCATCGGGGCTCCGTTGATCCATCTGCCGTTATATTTTGCTCTTGTTTGGGAGTTTGTTGCTCTTTTCCTGCCTGTCTGGGTCGAGGAGATGCGGCAGTGACGTCGCCTTGCTTGGTGACATCTTTGGGACACGCTAGTAACTCTAGCAGAGTTTCGGCGCTCCTGAACCCCGAACGCTCCCTCTGCGGACTGCGACGACGCCATTTTGGATTGGTCTGCTGCAGAGAGCTGTCCTGGCGGGGGCGGCAGGGCCAGGCGGCGGATCGCCGGGACTGTCCCCCTGGATGGAAGAAAGTTCCAAGTTACAACCGCTGAAAGTATACTTATTAATGAAATAATGACGAGTCAAGCTGCCAAACGTAGCATATGCCTTATATGCCCAGCAGTGCATTTTGTTCAATTTTCTTTTGTTTATGAAAATATACGTGTACTGGCGTAAGGCGACCGACCGTATTCAGTAAAAGAACCCTAGCTAGCAGGCACACGGTCCCCCTCGCTCCGCCGGTAACCGAGGCGGCGGCGGTACCGGCCGGCATCACAACACTCTCGGCGGCAGCCACAACAGCGCCGGGCTGCCGGGCACGACTGGCCGGCGACGCGGGGCCCCCCCCCCGCCGTCCCCCCTGATTACGTCACGTTGCGCCGGGTCATCATGTGACGCAGCGGCGGCGGCGGCGCGGCGGTCCGACCTCAGCGTGCGTGGCCCCCACCCTGCAGCGAGTCACCGAGCCGCCGCACGCTGCCGATCCGTCTTTGAGGCCGCGTTCGGTCGCCGCCCGGCCGACGAACGTGCCCCCGTCGTCGCCGGGGCGGCGGCGACAGCGGCCTCCCTCCCTCCCTCCCTCGCCCGGCCGCCCGCCACAGGCGCGGGCGCATGCTTGAGGTTCAGCCGGCGGCCGCGGGGCGGCAGCACCGTGCGGCTGCCGGCCGGCACTTGGCGGGCGGCCAGCAGCGTAGCCGGCCGACTGGTGCGGGAAATGGGAGCGGGGCCGGCGAGGGGGCGCCCGTGCCGCCCGCCCGCTGAGCCGGGGCCGGCCGACGGGGGATGCCGCTGGTTCCAGCCGCCGCCGGGGGAGAGGAAAAATACAGGGGTTTGGCATAGTGTTTTGGGTTGAGGGTTCCGGTGGGTGACTGCTGGGTGCTGCGGTGGGTGGAGAGCACGATAATGCGGTTCTGAGAAGGTATTTGGTACAGCCTCTGAAGCAAGCATACTTGTGCCTGGATCTCTGAGAGATGCCAGTGGATTCCTCGGTATCAAACGCATGTAGTCATTTAATCTCGGTGGATCCCTTTGCGAACACATGTGTTGAAGATCACGCGTGGATCCCTTGGCGTAAAATACTTAAGGATCTGGGATCTTCTAGTGGATCTCTAATTTACACAAGCTTCAGGGCTTGTAACACTAGATGCAGGGACGGACATTCACATTTACCGTTTGTTTTTTGTTTATGTAGTAATGAATGTGCTTAGAAATTACCTTGTAAGTTATATTTCTAGGGAACAGATCCCTACTTATCGTAATAAACTTTTCCATCATTTGATACAATTATCAAAAATAGGTCACCTACCAGCGTGCCTGGATCCTGAACGACATCCCCTATATCTGGGATGTCGTTGGCTTTGGGATCCGATTGGATCCCTCGTCATAAACTTAATTCAACATCTGAGATTATTCTTAATCCTTCAGCGTTTACCTTAATATATCTGCTGTCCCATGTGTATCCCAAGACACAGAACAGAGATCCAGATCTCAGCTGGATCCCGGATCCAGGCACATGTCTGATGTGTGGTCACAATGATAATTAGATACATTACGGAGCAATCCGAAAGGCGTAGTATAGCTCGTCGCTAATCTCTGACGGCACGCTGAAAATATAATGCTGTTGTGATGGCTGCCTGCCTTTGGTTGCTCACAATGTAGGTACCTATCATGGCCCGCTTCATGTAGAACCTCCATACTTAAGCAAACTGGGGAGGGGCGGACAGAGGTACCTATGTCGATTCATACACGCCCATTGCCTATAAGTAACTGAGTTTTGAGTAACTGTAACTTAGTTTTGTAGTAACTGAGATGGGCGCCATATAACTCAATTGTTGCGGCGCCCTAAAGCCCAAA
>JARBER010166494.1:337-16386 GCA_030265075.1 Balanus glandula
CCTCCCACCCCCCCCCCCCTCTCTTGTCCCCAGGACTGAAGGTCAGCGGGTGCTGGTGCACTGCAGAATGGGCGTCAGCCGATCCGCCGCCGTCGTCGTGGCCTACGCTATGAAGGCGCACGGCTGGAGTTACGAGAAGGCGATCAAGTTCGTCAAGCAGCGCCGCGGCTGCGTCAAGCCGAACGCTAGCTTCCTTAGACAACTAGAAACATATCAGGTACGTACCGTGGACGGTGACAGTTGGTAGCGGATGGTGACTTCCCCCTCCCCCCACCCCCGTCGGTATGTGTTCCACTTTACATGTCGCTGCAAAAAGCGGGATAGATTTGCGAGCGGGAGCTAAGCCCCCAGCAGCGTGCGCTTATTTGCTTTGCCGCTAAGTCAAACCAGCCCTGCAAATCGTCTCCTGCCTAGTTCCTTGTTAGGCCAGTCACATGACTCGTTCCGCGATCTTGCCGTCGCGACACTTACCATATACAATGCGCTCACGGTGTCGCTGAGCCACATTATGTTTGTCTTCGTGTGGGCTGTTTATGCCCGGCCGAACCGGCGACGCCGCGCTGTCTCCCTGGTCGCACAGCTGTCCCTCCGGCCCCACTGGGTTTGTTTAGCCGCCTGCAGCATTGGTCTGCATCGATCGACCGCACACGCCCCTCGGGTGTTGACATGTGACCGAGTTAGCGGGTACCCGAGTGGCGGACGGCGGCTGAGACCGGCTGGCTTGTCTCAATCCCGTGACGACGACGTGTGGATGACAACGGAGAGTGTAGTCTGACAGGGTTGATTGACGTTGCCCGGCTCGTTCCGATAGTGCGCGCGTGTGTGACGTTTTCGTGCTGTTGCGCTTCCCGCTTCTGTGTCTTTGCAATGTGGGTCACTCGTACATATACACGTCTGGGATTAGACAGTTGTGCTGCGTGATCGTGAATTCTGACAGATTTGCTGCGCGAAGCCGGCTGTTTCTGCGCGTGTGTGACGGCCTCTGTTATCTCGCGTTGCCGGCTGTTCCCGCGTGGGTCTGACAGCTGTTGTTATCTCGCGTTGCAGGGTATTCTGGACGCCAGTCGACAGCGGCACAACTCGCTGTGGCGCTCCAAGTCGGAGACGAACCTGCAGTGCGGCCGCCTGCTGTCGCCGGTGCTGCCGCCTGGCGACCAGGCCGACACGGGCTCGGACGCCAGCGCGCCCTGCCGGCCCGAGTCGCCGGTCGAGTCGCCCGCCGCGCGGCCCAAGTCCTGGTCCCCCGCCGACAACGTGGCCGACGCGCTGATCGCTCAGATGAACGGTGAGCGCCCGGGGGCTGTTGTGGGCTGCAATGTGGAACGGATTGTTAGGTGTTGGTGCGAGTTAAGAGTGTTTTCTGTGTAGCTTATGTACAGTTTGCAAGCGTTTATTCTATATTGGTTTCCATTTACTGTATTGCAAAATGTTTTGCTTGGTGTCCCCTGACGTGGACTTTAATTTAAGTAATTATATTTGGTCTGATATTGTACTACAGAATAACTCAACTATCCACTCGATGAATAGGCTATATGTCCATTATCTGACTGTTCCTTCTGTTGCCGTCGACAGGTTCGGCGCCGGAGTCATACGGGCGTCCGCAGCGGTCTCGCAGTCGCTCGCAGACGCTGCCGGGCGACACTCCGCGCGTGCGCCTCGCCCCCGTCACCCAGCACCAGCGAGTGCCGTGCAACGGCCAGGACTACAGCGTGTCGCAGAACCAGGCCATGAACCTCTCGCTGCCGCTGGAGCCGCTGGAGGGCGCGCTGCGGCCCGACCCGCACCCCCCGGACACCGTGTTCGAATGCGTCAACCCGCGGCTCGTGTCGGAGACGTGGGTCGGCCAGGTGGTGGCGCTGCGGTCGGCGCCCCCGGCCGCGCGCCGACCCGCCGAGCCGCTCGCCGGGCTGGTGCGGCGGCAAGCGGAGGACTTTGAGCGGCGCTCGTCGTCGAGTGACGGCGCGCGCGGCTCGTGCGGCTCGGTCGAGCTGGCGCCGCCGTCGCGGCAGAGCTCGTGGAGCTCGCTGGAGGGGGCGCTGCTGCGCGCGGCGGGGCTTCAGTCGCCCAGCCGCAGCAGCTCGTGGGGCTCGTACGACGCCGCGCACACGGTGGTGGCCGACAGCGAGATGGCGGCGGCGGTCACCCCGCAGCGGACGGCGGCGGCGGCGGCGGCGGCGGCGGCGGCGGTGGGCCCCTCTGCCAGCTCAACGCCGACCGTCTGTGCGCCGTCTCCGCCGGCCGCGGACGGCTCGGCCTGCTCCCTGCCGGCCGTGTCACGGATGTCAGTACAGCTGCGGCAGCCGGCCGCTGCGCCGCGCCACGGGACACACACGGTGTCGCTGGTGAACCTGGCGGCCGGCGGGGTGCCCTGCCGGCCGACCGCCTCCTCCGTGTCGCTCACCGACGAGCTGTCCCCCGCGGAGGGGGAGCAGGAGACGACGCCGGGGCAGGTGCGGCGGCTGGCGCGGCAGCTGGAGGCCAGGGACTCGGCCCCGCCGCCGCCGGCGCCCGGCTCGCCGCCTTCCCCCTCGGTCGCGGTGCCGCGCAGTGTCAGTCTGGACCAGCTGTGCGCCGCCGAGCTGCGCCTGCCCTGCCCCGCCTCGCCCAGCCCCACGGACGAGGTCAGCGTCCGCTGGCTGGTGGGACGCTTCGAGGCGCCCGAGACGGCGGAGGACCGCGACCTGCGGCGCGTCTCCGCACCGCCGGCCCCCGTGATCTCTCCCGTCTCCCCGGACTCACCGGACCCTCTGAACCCAGCCGCGCTCTCCCCGGCCGTCCCGACACGCAAGGCGAGTCTCGACCTGTCGCGGCTGGCGTCCTTCACGCGGCGCAAGTGTCAGGTGTTCACCCGCGGCCGCACCACCAGCCAGCCCACGCCCGGCCCTGTGGTGCGCACCGCGCAGAAGCCGCCGCCGCCGCCGCTGACGCACCCCCACCGCACCGGGCAGCCGCCCCGCAAGAGGCTGCACGGCAAGACGCACCCGCTCTCCAAGCTGGACGTGCGCAGCCGCCATGTCAGCTCCGTGTTTAACACGATGTGAGCGCCGAGCGCCGCCGCGGCCTGTGCCAGTACAATGTCCCGTTAGTCATGTCTTTCTCCTGTGGGCGTCTCGCGCCGGGCGGCTGCGCGGGAGCTGGTCTTCTTTGGTTGGCCTCCGAGGCTGATTCCGTGTGGTGTCAATCGTGTTTGTGTATTGTGTGCGTATTTGATTTTGCGGTGTTCGCGCGTGATGCGCGCGTGTCTTCGTTATGGAGCGTGTTTTAAAGAAGTCTTAAGAGTTTTAAACATTGCGTGCGTTGTATGATGCTTCGGCTCTTTATCGAACGACTTGCAATCGCTCGACGTTGAGTTGCAGTATACTCAAGGATTTGTGAATAAAGCGTAATCGGTGAATTCACTTCACGGTGGTGTTTACGACTGAGATCGAGGACGTCGAGATGGGAACTTTCTGCCTCAGATTTCCCCAGCACACTCTGATATACCGAAGAACAGTGACAGAAATTCCCTCATTGAGATAGGGTGATGTGATCAATTATAGAGTATCAGACATTATATTTTGTTCAGGCTCGATGGCAATGGTGTAGTCAAAAATTAATCATTAACGTATGATGCAGGATTTTACTTGCGTTGTCATCGAGTGTGAATAAAATGTGATCTATATAGATATCGCCAGCCTCCGTACCACTGCAAGCTGACGGATGGAATAGAATCACCGCTGTATGCGGGATAGCGGGGTTTGGGTTCCGGCAGGTGGCCGCATTAGGTGTGCAGATCTGGTCACTGAGCCAGGGATCTGTCTGTGAAATGAGCGAACGGTCTCGTTCGCACGTGTGCGTAGCAGATCGTGCTGGTAAATTACATCGGCAAAGAAGTCGCACATTGGCTGCTTTACTACACCGCCTGTTGACATTTTCCTGCCTGCTTGTCGTTTAGTCGCTAACAAACTTCATACGTTACATCAAAACCGTGTCGACATCAATAGTATATTGATGAGCTTATAACGTGTACACTATAAATTGATCTCATCTCAGTGAACTTCTGGTTGGACACAAGCCACGAACCGAATGACAACTATTCGTCAGCATGCATGCTACAATGAAAGGTTTTCATTTTACAATGACAAGAGTGAATACATGCCAGGTTGGCCTCAGGCAGTCCGCTGCACTGTTAAGGCTCCATAAAAACGTTCAAAAATATATCGCGTCTTATTTGTCCTGTAGGTGCCATAATTGTGCTAATATACAATGTAAAAATGTTTATTTGAACATGTATCCGGCGGTGGAGAGAAGAACAGGCGATGCACACTCGTGCACGTTCAAATTCCAACAAGAAACTATCACTCTTACTGTCCTACACCCTGTCACATTACATCGTTAAGACATACACGCTACAAGTAAAACATACAAAAGTCACAGATGGATACTGTAGAGAGGTCACAGCGTTGGAGCAAAGTGGATATGACGTAATGCATGCGGTTAAAAGGTGTACAAAGTTATCTATCGACACAAACGTTGGCCATGTCTCGGCGCGTGACACACATCTACAATCACGATAATAATAGATCTACTTAATCAGCCTGAGAGCTGCGTCTGCAAAGCATCTGTAGAATCCCGAGCCCCAGCGAGTTCACCGTCTCTACTCCGGGTTAATCTACTCGGCGCATCGCCGTCGGCCAGCACGGTAGTTAGGTCATGTTCACTGTTCTCCAGGTACACTGCACATCGCGATCGGTATTTACACATGTTACTGCACTGGCGGTCGGTGCCACCGTCCCTCCTCTAGTCCACAGACAGCTGCAGCCAGGGCCCAGCACGGCGTCCCTCTAGTCCGTCAACCAGGGATCCAGCCCAGACCCAGCTCGGCGTCCCTCTATAAGATGCGTCACTGAGCGGGCGCGGATGTGACAAGCTGACGCAGACGCAGCGACACGGCTCAGCTGTGACGCCAGGCCGCTGGCTGGAACGTGCCGTCGTCCTGGCACATTCGTCCCCACCGGGCTGAGACTCAGTCTAATGGCTAACCGAGTCACGGACGACACCGGGGCGTTTCCACATCAGCTGTCCAATCGGCAGCCATCGGGGAGCGCCACGTCAGTCTTCACTGAGAGCCTTATTCACACACCTTGGAAGAACTCGCTCACTGAAGGCACCATCAATCAGATCACCTCCAAAAGCAGCGACCGGCCTCACTCGGCTCCTCTCGATAACGTATGTGACGTCACACACGTTCTGTCCGTGACGTCACACCTGTCCTGTATCAGTGACGTCACACCCGGCCACCGCCCACCAGGTTGGAATGTACTCTGAGCAGCTGCAGACTGCTGTTGACGAAGAGGTTGGCTGTCGACGTGTGCGACGGCATGGTGTGAGCTTCCTCGTAGAAGTCAGCATCCTCTTCGTCAGCGTCGTCCGCACCGTCTCCGTCCAGCTGTGGGAGTAGAGGTCAGGTCAGACAGAGGTCAGACAGAGGTCGGACAGCGGTCATATTGAGGTTATGCAGAGACCAAAAGGTATATTTATCAACATCGTATCAATATTTCAAATAACATAAATATCAAAACTACGGAAAAATACGGAGGTCTGTAAAAAGGTCAGAAGTAACAGGAAGAAATTCATACAGATAACTTGCTTGAAAGTCACTCGGAAATCTAGCAGAACTTCTACACTCGCCTGCGGTATTTTATCCACGATACCACCCTCAGGACAGTCGTGAGAGCAGTGATTTCTCATGGAAGGCATAATACCACTAAATACATGTTGTGGACACTCACCGCGTTAATCTCAGCTTCGGTGAAGATTCTCGGCAGTGCGATCAACCGGAGCGGGATCAGCATTGCCAGGAAGAACGGGAACCCGATGGCGGCCGGCGTGAACTTGATGCCCAGCAGAAATCCCAGGCATACCAGCTGGATGATGGTGTACAGGTGCATACGCCACGTGCGAACCTGGCGGCGGATAGGCGAAGCTCAGTTACGGTGCCTCCACTGCAGCAGCGGACAAGCCGCCAGAGTCAAGACCCGAGATACCGCCAAAGTGCATGCAGGACTTTGGCGGATGCTATGGAGTATGGCAAATAGGGCAGCAAGCACATAGACAAGCCATTTTATTGCTATGGAAGCCTTTTTCTCAATCATTAAATTAATATCGCTAATAATTTGAGAGGTGAAATATTTAACAGGTGCCTGAATAGTGAAAACACAGTACACAAAAAAACGACAACCTCGAAAGTCGTCTCGATAAGTCACACCAGAACAACAACCAAAGCACACAGAGCGTCACTCACCCGCTTCACGTAGCCTCCCTTGGCGTGATGCTTGACCGGCTTCAGGAAGAGCACCACCCTCTCCAGCATCTGCACGCCGGTCATCGAGCTTACTCCCATGTACATGAACACGCCGAACACGACCGCCACCGGGATCTGCTTCAGGACGACGGACAGCACGACGGACAGGCCGAGCAGAATGGAGACGAGCAGCGCGGAGAGCCGCTGCTCGTGCACGCCCACCACGGCCGGGTTCTCTCCGGGCGCGTAGGTGGAGGAGAGCACCGTCAGCGCCGCCGCGTGGCTCACACTGCGGATGGTGGCCGCGCACATCCACGGCGCGCCGATCAGCGCCGACACGAGGTTGAGCACCGACAGCAGGACGATGTCGAAGTGGAAGCCGGTGCCCTTCTGCAGGTTGCGCTCCGGCTTGGCCATGATGAGCTCGCAGACCATGGTCTCCATGTAGATGACGATGAAGATGAGGCCGGCGGCGGGCAGCGCGCCGACGATGGCCATCCAGGAGGTGGACTGCTGCAGGCCGAGCGGTGAGATGAGCCAGCCGCGGAGAGCGGGGTTGGACGGCGTCAGGCCGGGCGGCACCTGCAGGCGCTCAGTGTACACCTGGAGGGGGAGGGGAGGACAGAGGGCCTGTCAGCACCGGCAGCAGATATACACGACGCAGACGGGGACTATCCATTTCAAGCGCAGAGTGTCGATACTGTGTCGCGATTATCGTGTCGTGCGAGTCAACGACTCAGTGTCATGACTCACTGATCACTGACATGACTGACACTTAGTAACAGTCGTTCGAATGAACAGAAGTGTTTAGTAAGCAGTTCAACTTACCGTTTGACTAAATCGAGACAATCGTGAAATATGAAATACGAAAACGCACCAAATCAACTCAAGATCGACGGGACATCTGACTCTTATTCAAGCTCGTGACTTCACTCAGAGTCCGCCGCGCGCTGGCGGCCGCCTGACTCACCTCGGGCACCAGCTGATCAACAGCCACCATCAGCAGGATCGCGATCGGCACTCCGAAGTCGCCCAACATGCGGCGCACGCGGCGGCCCAGGAACTTGCTGTTGCGGAAGTGGCGCAGGTAGTTGGCGATGGCGAACGTGCCGAACATGAGCAGCAGGGAGAGCAGCGCCGTGTTGGGCTGGTAGAGCGGGTCCGTGAGCGGCGCGTCCGTCAGCGGCGCGTCCGACAGACCGACTGCCGTGCCGTTCCTGGCACGGAGGAGACGAGATGACGGTTAGGCGGCGCATGACGTGAAATGCAGTTTGGTTCCATTCAGTTCAGGGCAATTGTATTACCAATTAAAGTGCAACGAAATGAATATGTGGGGTGATGGGATGCGGGAAGTGAGGTCGCATGGTGTAAAGGGTCGGATGTATTCAGTTCGGAGTTACGGAGAACATTACGTTTCTGTCAGAATGTTTTCCAATGAAGGCTTCATTTCTTGATCGGAATATGATAACTTTATATGTTTTTAAAAGGCCTAGATCATTTCGCCTTCAGTGATCTTTCTCACTCAATTCCATAACAGTTTGCTAAAGTAACTTTTCTCCGAGCACCATGAAATCTGACTATGTCTGTGCTCCTCCCAGCAGGGCCTTACTCTGTGGACAGCGCGTCGGTGGCGTTTCCTGCGTCGATGACGGTCATGTTATCGGCCGTTGGGCTCCCGCCGGCCACACCGAGCATGCCCGTGATGAACGGCAGGGAGCTGAGGAACAGCGGCTCGTCGCAGTAGTTCTGCGTCAGCGGGTGTGTGCTGAACACCTGGAGAACAGATCGGCTGGGTTAGTCCGGAGGTCGAGATGGCGTAAAACAACAGGGGAACGTGTAGCAGCACTACTCACTGTCTCTCTGAATATAGGGTATTCGCAATATCAGCATGAGGGTCATTGGTTCTCAACATAGAGGGTATGGTAGTATGGTTACCCATTTTGAATACCTGCATAACTCGTTACCCCATACCCCCTCAGAGTCGGATTTAAAAAAAATCATTGGGGATGCACTTTTGTTAAAAACCCCTTTAGCACCTCATCGTGTCTTAGGGCGAAATCTTACATTTCTAAATTATTGGGAATGCAGCTAAAACCCCTTTTACAGTTAAGTTTCAACCATGTCCCCCTTCCCTATTGCAAAAGACGCAGTCCTTGATTTTAAGCTATGCGGTACAGTATAACTCCAGGCGTTGACTACTAGCGCCACCTAAGGAGAGAAATACAAGTTGACATGCAGTACAGCATAATATCAGGCGTTTACTCCTATAGTGCCACCTGGGGGCATAAATATAACATGACACGATGACACGTATGCTTTTTATTGTTCTTGGTCGTAAGACAGCAATTCTCAGCGTCAAGAGTAATTGTAAATAATTGTCAATTGTAAATAAATGCAATTTTTGGCGACAAAAATGGCATTTTCCGCGTCAACGCTTCCTGTTCGTAAACTGAACCCACCGTTGCCAGCTTGGAGAGCGACTCGAAGATGAAGAGGATGGACACGAGCGAGGAGAAGATCTCTGTGGTGAAGCGGGTGAACTTGCGCACCAGCACGGAGCCCTCGAGCGCCACCACAATCAGACTGATGAGCAGCATCCAGATGGCGATCCACACCCGCATCGGCAGAAACTCCAAACCATTCGAAGCGGCGAACTGCGTCACAGGGGCGCCACATGAGGTCAGATAAGTGGAACGAGAGTACTAATAAGTATACAAATACATTCCACATAGAAAGGTACGAATGTGACGGCAATTACGATAACAATTGGGGCTTTGGGGCGCGGCAACTACAAGGTTATGTGGCGCCCAGGCAATCAGGCGAAGATACTTAGTAGCCATATATCTAAGTTAGATGTTGTTAAAAAAAATAAGTATTGCTAAAGCAAACAATTGTTGAATCAAAATAAACATAGCAATGCACATTTTATAGACATATTTTGACTTGACAAAAAGGAAGAGTTACGTCAGCAGGCAGGGCAGCTCGCAAAACAGGTTCCCTGGTATGCCATTAGTATCACGCCCCAGGCCTCACCTGGAAGAACGCCATCTCGCTCGGAAGAGATCCTTCTCTCCTGAAATAGTGCCGTTCTCACCTGGAACAGCGCCGTTATTACCTGGAATACGGCCATAATGACCTGGAATAGAGCGGCGTTCTCACCTGGAATAGAGCCTCGTCGAACAGAAGGACGGGTCCGGTGGTTCCGACGATGATGAGTGGCTGACAGGAGAGCAGCGCGAACGTGATTCCGGAGAAGGCCGTGGAGATGATGGTCTCGGAGATACCGATCTGCAGCTTCGTCTTGTCCACTGTAAACCGCAGGGCACGGGGTGTTAGGTGTTAGGCGTCAGCCACCAAGGCATATGCAGCGTGTGTGCTTAGGCCGCAGAGGTCACGCTAGCACGAGAAACGAGGAAATTCTCGAAATTCTTTCAGGCTTGACCATTGACCAATTTTAACATTCCAGTGGCAAACGAAAACCGGGATCTGTGATAAGTTAATCCTAAGTGGTCACAAGAGGGCGACATGAATAGAAAAGCGAGTTTGAACAAGCGGGTACTTACAAAAGACTTTAGCAATATCCCTTCGCATAGTAGTAACAAGGAACCATACAACATATAACGATAATTAGATGAGCAGAGCATGAGCAGTTCAACATCGATTGATCACACCAACATCAGAGTGTGCAGCGTGCATGTTCTTACTCATGAGTCCGCCGAACGTGATGGCTCCGGCCAGCGCGGCGAAGAAGATGAAGAACGACGATGAGAGCACGGCGCCGTTCAGGCCGTCTTTGAAGTCAGACAGGTACCACGGGTACCTGGCGACAGCACGGCAAGGGTCACTCCGAGTGCCGGTAAAGTACCACCGGTTAGGGCGATGTGCCAAGCTCGCCGGATTTACTTGACAACGATTATCAGACGGGAGGAGTAGTGAGGCTGACGTCACGCAGCTAGCAAGTGACAGCATACAGGTCGTGAAGCATAATTAATGTCGAGCACTTAACTAAGGAGAGTAAGATACTCAAAAACAGATCCTAAATAGTAAAAGAGCATAATTTTTCACACGTGGGTGGTCATCGGCAGCTTTCTATACAGCTTCACCACAAACATGCTGCTGTTTTACCGCGGTGCTCGTCAGCGTCACCAGTGTCGACACGTGTCGCTGTGGCTGCGGCGTCTGCCGTGACCCACCTGCGCTTCACGTCGCGCACGAAGCCGGCGAAGGGGCTGCCGTGCCTCATGAGCGGGTCGTCGGGCGGCATCATCAGGTCCATCTGGTCCACGTTCTGCAGGTTGGCGCTGGCGCGGCGCGGCATCACACCGGCCACCGAGCCGGCCGCCTCCGACATCCGCTCCTCCAGGTCGATCTTGGCGCGCCTCTTGTCCTGGATGTCGCGGGAGCGCTGCTGCAGCTCCTTGACGTCGAGCAGCGCCGGGTTGGCCGTCCAGTCGATCGGCGGCAGGACCAGGGTGTCGTCCAGGAACTCTTTGAACGCCCACATCAGGTCGTTGCGGTTCTCGGCCTTGTAGGCGGCGTCATGGAATGACTGCGGAGACGGACGAATCGCACGGTCAGTCGTGAGAGCAGAGCTCGACGGAGGTCGAACTTCGAGGAAGACATAAACATCGATCAACAGCACTGTGTCGCGCGTGGCGGAGCAAAGTCCAGAATGGCTAACGTCATACTTCGTAGCAACCAGTTTTATTCGCCATTTCTCGTACACATGTGATTCCTCGGGCTGCTGCACCAGGAATGTATCGTTTCATTTCCATGCTCAGACACCTAGTTCAGCACGATCCAGCCATAAACCAGTCACCAGGATCGCTACGGTAAAGCGTCGACGTTTCGAATTCTTGTTGGCCCGGATCGTCAAGGACTCCATGGCGGGTCCGGACTCAGGACCCACCCACCCCCCCCCCCCCCCACCCAGAACCCCGCCAGCCGGGTACATACCGGGCTGGACATGAGCGTGGCAAAGGCTCGGCCCGTCTCGTGGAAGTCCTCGTCCGAGTCGTTCGGTCCCACCAGGAAGAAGATGAAGCGTACTGGCAGCGGCATCTGTCGGACAAACGCTCAACTTACTGATCTGACGGACAAACACTCAGCTACTGATACGTCGGACAAAGGCTTACTTATGGACAGTGTCGCCATTGAGGGAGAGCGTGCTTAAATCCGTATACGGCAAATACGCGCAAGACAATACACTCTTTAGAAAGCATTTCGTCTTCGTGCTAACGAAAACATTGTGTTATACAAACATAAATCCGAGCATTTATTGTTCCTGGATTGCTGTAAAAGCCGCGGTGTAACCAATATTGTCTTTGAATAGGTCAGCTAAATAAGATATTATTCATTATTGTATAAGACATTTTCAATCATAAAAAACTAAGTAAACCGACTGACACAGCCAATACCCCTACCCAATCTCAGACTGATCTAGTCTGACCTAAGCTGACCCAATTCTTACAAATAACAGACAGTGACGTCCCACCGCTATTTGTACAACCTGACCTGAACTGACCTGAGCTGACCTGACGCTGGCCTGACCCAGCTCTCACCTCAGTAATGCCCGGCAGGAACGTTCCCTCTGCGAGCCGGACGAAGGCGGCGATCGGCTTGGTGGCCCAGTCGACGCGGCCGACGTTGACGCTGAACACCTCAGTGCCGGGCGCCATGCGGCGGAGGATCGACTGGTGATGCAGGAACCGCTGCAGCTCGTGCTCGGCGGTCATGCTCTCACCGCCCACCTGGCGGACGGAATGCCAACTTCAGCTTCACAGGAACGCCGCTTACACTTCTGGCGTCATGTTTCTCAATACACATTATATAGCATTGCATTGGAATGTGCATTCAGTCGACAGTCAATCTGAAATGTGAAAACGGACCCAGCGAACGCCGCTGTGGAGAGTGACGCACTAACCGAGTTCTGTCGGGACAGGTTACCGCCCATGCTGGCCAGAGTCGGCTGGCTCGAGTCCTTCTTCTCCATGTCTGACAGCGAGCGATGGGAGCTGTTCCGCATGTCGGCCAGACTCTGTGAACAGTGCGGCGCAGAGTGACGATCTGGGCTGATACATGCCTCGCATTCCTCAGCCGAGCAGAACCAGCGGGAAGTCACGTGCTTCTCGCCCCAAGGACACATGACGTGATACATCAAATAGCTAGCGGTGTGCTCACGATTCGGCCATTCCATGCTCCAAACGTTCTTAGTGAGAAATTGAAATGAAAAATGCCAATGGAATTCGAAGGGTGTTTTATAGCTTTGATGCCAAAAAGAATCTAGTAATGCATAATGGTAGAAGAAAATACTTTAATCAGTACCCGCAAATATACCTAAATCTACATATTTTCACTTATTCAATCGCTGCAGACACATTGCTGTTACCTGCATGGTGAGTTTGGAGAGGTTCCGCGCGTGGAAGTGGTTACGCAGTCCCTTGCCGCCGTGGTTATCGCCGACGTGCTGCCGGCGCAGCAGCAGAGTGCGCATCACGGCGCCGAAGTCCTGCTGCTGGATGCAATCCTCGGTCACCAGCTGGGTGGCGATCCGGTGACTGATGGCGACGGAGTCGTGCTCCTCCACATCCAGCAGCAGCACACCTGGGGGAGCAGGGGGGGAGGGGTCAGGAGAGGTTGAGGTTACATGGAAGTAATCGCGTAATAAGGCGTAATTAAACCATGCGATGACATTAACAACGGAAATAAGGCAACTTAGCGTCAAAACGTATCGTTCAATGACTTCACATCAGCACATGTCTATATATAAGCATCTTCTCTCTTCTGCTTATATCCCGGGCGGCCGCCTTACCTCGCTCGAGGCAGCGCCGGAGGTTCATCAGACTGAGGAAGGAGAGCGCGGCCAGATGGGGCCGGCCCCAGCGGTTACTGCCCTGTTCCACATCCTCCTCGTACTTGATCCAGCGAGCGGTCTCCTGCCACTCCGCGTCCTTCTCCGTGAGGATCAGCTCGTCCAGCTCCACGAACATCTGCCGATAGAGGGCGGCACAGAAGGCGCTGTCAGCAGCGGGACGCGGTGGGGTTATACGCGATTTGGAGCTGTGAAAAGCGATGTCAACGGTGAGAACACACCAGGCTCAAAATCATGGTTAAATATTTATACTCGCGGTTGACAGGGGTCCAGGGGGAGGGGCAACAACAGCGCCTACTTCTGGCACTACGCGTACGCGCTTAAGGATAGTCCCTGTAGCTTAGTTCTTGTAAAAACAAAAACAAATGGTGAAGACGTACCCATTTGACATACGTCGGCTGGAGTTGCTGAGAAGTCGACATAGGCATAACTGACGACAACCACCCAGCATTTATCCCAATGAAACAGATACGCTCTCGGGGCTGGAACTGGCAGGCTATTAGAACTCACGTCGTACGGAAGGGACACCTCACGTCGTGCGGAGCAGACACATCCCATCGTGCGGAGCGGACATCTCACGTCGTGCCGAGCGGACCACTCACGTCGTGCGGGGTGTGATCGAAGGTCTTCTTGCCGAGCAGCATCGTCTGTCCGGTGTTGACGTCGCCGAGGTGGACCACGTTGGAGATCTCGTCTTTCTTCCTCGTCACCTTGTGCCGACGGCGGCCTCCATTGCTCTCGTAGCGGTGGTCTGCGGTGAACGAAAATCCGGTCAGGGAAACCCACCGAGAAAGTCCCAACTGCAGTTAGAGCCGAAATGAGCATGCTTGCATTCCAGTATCCAAATCAAAGCTGAAACTACTCAAACTATTTCAAAACATCTGACGCTCACCTTTCTCGGCCGTCTTACAACAACTTCGAAACTATTCAAACTATACCAAGGCACTTGACAAACTTTCACTTCGAGCTATTTGAACTAGCTCTGAAAACAGAGTCCATTCGGAGACGACCCGGACAAACAAGACAAACTCTCATCCTCCAGAGGTTTTCAATATCGCGTCGATCGGCTGACTCCCGTCCGGCGCTTACTGTTACTGATGTCGTCCATACGCAGCTGCCCGTTGTCGGTCTCGGTGCCGGCGGTCCCGGCGGCGTGCTCGGTGGCGTGCGCCCCCCGGTGGTGGTGATGGTGGTGGCGACGCCGGTGACGCTGGCTCTCCGAGTCGCGGCCGCCCTGAGCCGAGCCCGGCCGCGAGTCCTCCTCACCATCGTCCTCCGGACCTGCGCAGATGGCACCACCGTCACAACGGCCTGCACAGATGGCGCCACCGTCACAACGAGCCACGATCACACGCAACCGACTACCGGTGTAGACATTCACGTCAATAGGCACAAATAAACGATTTCCATTAAAAACACCATGGGGTTATCAGCGTTACCGCTAGGTCTTACAAACACTGCATCCATGACTTGCACATACGATATGCATTGTGTACAAGAAAGCAAAAACTGCTGACCATTGAGACCATTGTCCTTTGCGCGGCACTCACCGACTTCGAACTTGACCCTGTTGGGAGCGTCCCCGTCGTCAGCCTCAGGAACGTAGGCGGCGCGTTGGTCCAGTACCGGGGCCTCGGAGACCACTCCGGACCCAGGGGCCGCATCCGCCGACCTGGCGACCGCAGGTCAATACAGGTCAATACAGGTCAATACAGGCCAATACAGGTCAATACAGGTCAATACTAGTCAACACTGGTCAACACAGGGCAACACTGAGCAACACTGAACAACAAAAGTCAATACTGGTCAGTACTGGTCAACACAGGTCAACACAGGTCAATACAGGTCAACACAGGTCAGCATAGGTCAACACAGGCCAGGAAAGGTCAACACAGAATGGCAAAGGCAACAGGTAAACACGAGCACAAAGTTGTTTTTCTTTATGCTATTGGGAAATGCATTATGTGTTTCGTAATAAACACAGCTTTAGTTTATTGTTTCGAAGTCATCAGGACAAGGATACAAGCTTCACGTGATTAAATTACGCATAAAAGAACCATCTCTCACCGTAACGCACAAACAGTATTTGTTTTAATCTCTGAATGGAAAATAATCGAATATTAAAATTGCCACCGTACGTAGAACGGCTATTGAATCATTAAATTCAAAAATGAGTAATAAATAAATCGTTTCAAAAAGTTGAATATATAACCAGTCTGTCTGCCGGCGATATGCACGATATGTACGATACGGCGATATGTATGCTACGATATGGCGAATGTGCGATATGTACTGAGCAGTGCGATATGTACTGAGCAGTGCGATATGCACTGAGCAGTGCGATACTTACTGAGCAGTGCAGTATGTACTGAGCAGTGCGATATGTACTGAGCAGTGCGATATGTACTGAACAGTGCGATATATGTACTGAGCAGGACGATATGTACTGAGCAGGACGATATGTGCTGAGCAGTGCGATATGTACTAAGCAGTGCGATATGTACTGAACAGTGCGATATGTACTGAACAGTGCGGTATGTACTAAGCGAGCAGTGCGATATGTACTGAGCAGTGTGATATGTACTGAGCAGTGCGATATGTACTGAGCAGTGCGATATGTACTGAGCAGTGCGATATGTACTGAGCAGTGCGATATATGTACTGATCAGTGCAATATGTGCTGAGCAGTGCGATATGTACTGAGCAGTGCGGTATGTACTGAGCAATGCAGTATGTACTGAGCAGTGCGATATGTACTGAGCAGTGCGATATGTACTTAGCAGTGCGATATGTACTGAACAGTGCGATATGTACTGAGCAGTGCGGTATGTACTAAGCGAGCAGTGCGATATGTACTGAGCAGTGTGATATGTACTGAGCAGTGCGATATGTACT
>JARBER010166604.1:0-16373 GCA_030265075.1 Balanus glandula
GATTGTGTGTGGGATGGTGATGGTTTAGACAGGTGACATCCCGGCGGTGTGACGGCCGAGCTCGGAAGCCAAACAATGTCTGCCCCGGTCGGCCGTCGGTGTGGGCTGAGGTGACACGGCTCCCTCTGTGATATCGCTTGTTCCCTTGTGACACCGCTCGCGGTGGCTCTACCTTCCGCTGTGACAATGCTGGCTCCCCTCAGCCCCTGTGACAATGCTGGCTCCCCTCAGCCCCCTGTGACACCGCTGTCTCCTCTCAGCCCCTGTGACACTGCCGGCTCCCCTCAGCCCCCTGTGACGCCGCTGCCTCCCCTCAGCCCCTGTGACACTGCCGGCTCCCCTCAGCCCCTGTGACGCCGCTGCCTCCCCTCAGCCCCTGTGACACCGCTGGTTCCCCTCAGCCCCTGTGACACCGCTGGCTCCACCTCAGCCCCTGTGACTCCTCTGGCGATAGCTCTGCCCTCCGCTGTGACAGTGCTGGTTCCCCTCAGCCCCTGTGACAATGTTGGCTCCCCTCAGCCCCTGTGACGCCGCTGCCTCCTCCTCAGCCCCTGTGACTCCGCTGGCTCCCCTCAGCCCCCTGTGACTCCGTTGGCTCCCCTCAGCCCCCTGTGACTCCGCCGGCTCCCCTCAGCCCCTGTGACCCCGCTGGCGATAGCTCTGCCCTCCGCTGTGACACCGCCGGCTCCCCTCAGCCCCTGTGACAATGCCGGCTCCTCTCAGCCCCTGTGACACCGCTGCCGCTCCCCTCAGCCCCTGTGACTCCTCTGCTGGCGGTGGCTCTACCTTCCGCTGTGACACCGCTGGGTCCTCTCAGCCCCTGTGACACCGCTGGCTCCCCTCAGCCCCCTGTGACAATGCTCGCTCCCCCCAGCCCCTGTGACTCCGCTGGCTCCCCTCAGCCCCTGTGACACCGCTGGCTTCCCTCAGCTCCCTGTGACTCCGCTGGCTCCCCTCAGCCCCTGTGACACCGCTATCGGTGGCTCTGCCTTCCGCTGTGACAATGCTCGCTCCCCCCAGCCCCTGTGACTCCGCTGGTTCCTCCCAGCCCCTGTGATGCCGCTGCCTCTGTCTGACTGACGGTCGGGGCTGAGCAGGGGGCGCGGCTAATCGTGCTGCCGATTGTCTGACCCGTCCCGCTGTCGACAGGCGACTGGAGCAGAACAAGATCAAGGAGATCCCGGTGGCCGCCTTCAAACACTACCGCAACCTCAACAAAATGTGAGTCAAAGCCGAGATGTCGCTCTGACACCGAACAAGTGCAGAGCTGTCTCCTGCAAGGACAAAAAGGCGGTTTAATGTCGCCCGTCAATGCGGGAGAAGGCTGACCGCCTTTGAATGGTGTGTGACACGATGATGGTGCTCGGGGCGGACGGAGTTCCTCGGCGATGCTGCAGGGTGGAGTGCTGCGCGGTCGAGTGGCAATGACTGAGACAGCCTCGGATGCCATCCGCAGGGCGTCGTCAGCGGCTGGAATGATCTCATTCAGCGACTGGCGGCCAGTTAACGGCAGTCGCTGTTCGTGATCTATTAGCCAGTTCGTGGTCTGTTATCGGTCGGCTAGGGCTGATAGACATCAGCGGTAGAAACGGTGATTTGCTGCTCACATTGCGTGCATTGAACAATGTTGTCCGTAGTTTGTCGGTGTGTCGGCAGCTCCCATGAAGCCAGCGGCAGCCTGGCTGTTAGGCGGTAGCCGTTCCGTGATTGTCTGCGTTGTCGGCTGGTGGCCGTTTCGTGATTGTCTGCGTTGTCGGCTGGTGGCCGTTCTGTGATTGTCTGCGTTGTCGGCTGGTGGCCGTTCCGTGATTGTCTGCGTTGTGGGCTGGTGGCCGTTCTGTGATTGTCTGAGTTGTCGGCTGCTGACCGTTCCGTGATTGTCTGGGTTGTCGGCTGGTGGCTGTTCCGTGATTGTCTGCGTTGTCACCTGGTGGCCGTTCCGTGATTGTCTGCGTTGTCGGTTGTTCGCCGTTCCGTGATTGTCTGGGTTGTCGGCTGGTGGCCGTTCTGTGATTGTCTGCGTTGTCGGCTGGTGACCGTTCCGTGATTGTCTGCGTTGTCGGCTGGTGGCCGTTCCGTGATTGTCTGCGTTGCCGGCTGGTGGCCGTTCCGTGATTGTCTGCGTTGTCGGCTGGTGGCCGTTCTGTGATTGTCTGCGTTGCCGGCTGGTGGCCGTTCCGTGATTGTCTGCGTTGTCGACTGGTGGCCGTTCCGTGATTGTCTGCGTTGTCGGCTGGTGGCCGTTCTGTGATTGTCTGCGTTGTCGGCTGGTGGCCGCTCCGTGATTGTCAGCGTTGTCTGCTGGTGGCCGTTCTGTGATTGTCTGCGTTGCCAGCTGGTGGCCGTTCTGTGATTGTCTGCGTTGTCGGCTGGTGGCCGTTCCGTGATTGTCTGCGTTGTCGGCTGGTGGCCGTCCGTGATTGTCTGAGTTGTCGATAGTTGGCTGTCGGTCGCCGCGGCCGCCGCGATCTCAGATGGTATCGGCGCTGTGTGGTGGGCGGGGCTGCTGGGCGGTGTGCCAGTCATGTGGCCCAGCAGCGTCCCTTCAGGCACGTACAGCGCCGCCGCCGCCGCCGTCGCGCCACCGCCGCCGCGCCGCTGGAGGGGGTACCGAGGCAGACGAGTGATACACGAGGTCAGCCGGGGCACGAGCCGCCCGCCCCGCCTCTGTGCAGGCGTCAGGCGGCAGCCGGCAGGCGTCAGGCGTCAGCAGACGTCACCACACTGCACACTGAGGACCGTCCGGCCCGGCCGCCTGGCTGCCCAGCCACCCAGCGTGTACCGAGTCAACACGACACCAATTAGACCGAGTAGTACCCCCTCCTCCTGATGTGCTGGGGACGGGGGGTGCTGACCTCGGCCCAGCCGACTCCACTGACCTCCTGACAAGGCGGTGTGCTCCTCCCTCGCCCGAGTGGACAGGGACGCCGCACGTAAAAACCGCCTGGCAGACAGCGGGGCGGGCAGGGCGCGACCGCCGCTCAAACAGCGCCCTCTGCTGTCGCCCGTCGCCCGCGGGAATGAAGTCGCATGCCGGACGGCATGAGCAATGACCGCGACCCATCATGAGTCATGCGCGGTCATGTCTGTATTTTCGCCGCGTCCCGTCGGCTCTAAAGCATCACAACTGTGACATGAAGACCGGAATGTTGCCATGGTGGACGCCGGGTACCGACGACGCGACGGGTCACGCGCCGAATGTCAACCCGCCGGGCGGCGCGGATCCCGCGGCCGGAAAAAGGCCGTTGATGGAGTCATCCAGCTCGCCGTCGACCGGGCGCGACCCGACACACACACGAATCACTGTATTATTGGCCAATCGGGGCGGCGGCGCGGCGCCAGAGGTTATTACCGCTATGTGTCTTCATCAGCGGCGCTGATTTGTATGCACTGGCAACTGGGTCGTAATTTCGCTTCGTTACGCTTTAATTGAAAGCCGCGGCGGCGACGTTCTCGTCGCGGTGCCCGTCTGTCATTAGAGCCTGTGTGGATTCTATTTTTTGTCGGACGCTTTTCATTAGAGTCTGTCAGCGCGCGGCCGAGTTTCGTCGGGCCACCTTCCGAGGAGCTGTGTTGACTTGGCCGGGCCGGGGCGGGGCGGGGCCGTGGAAGGGGTGTAGCCCGGAGAGAGATACGGCTGGGACGGCACGGAAATTTGGACGGGACTGGTAGGGAAAGCGAGGCCGATACAAATGGAGGGCCATCAGCGGTCTGAGAGAGTTGAAGGCCGGGTTTAATGGGAGCTGGGCGGCTGGCTCGTGGATGACCTGCTGACGTATGAGGCTCACTCGGGCGTTCTCCGTTCCAGTGACATCAGCAACAACGAGATCAAGGACATAGCTCGTGACGCGTTCGCCGGGCTCACCAACCTCAAATCGCTGTAAGTGGCTCCGCGGCGATAAATTCCCGTTACTGCCGGCACGGTGCGGCCGTATTCATAGACAGAATGGGCGGAAACACAAAAACGGATTGGATGTGATTGAGTGTGATACGCGCGCAGCAGTGTGTGCTAACCGTCTCTGCATTATGCAGACATCCGTCAGAGGGGGGCCGATCCACGGCATCGCCGTATGCATTGGGTAATCGTCCCGCTTTGTCTCGACCGTTTAAGACCTGTTCCAGTCACCACCACTCGTTTTCCGATTGCCTGACACGTGTTTTTGTCTCGCCAAAACAGGATATTATACAATAACAAGATTGAGCAGCTGCCGAATCAGTTGTTCAGAGGGCTGACATCTCTGCAGCTGCTGTAAGTACTGTGTCCGCAGTAGGCTATCGACGGGTATTGCCATGTCACCCGGCGGCACCGACATCTTTCCAGTCGGACGGCTCGCTCCGCTGTCTCCCGACCACCGGAGACCGTCTACGTCCAGCCGGAGACTGTCTCCCGACCGGCCGGAGACCGTCTACGTGCAGCCGGAGACCGTCTCCTGGGCGGCCGGATACCGTCTCACGGACGGCCAGAGACCGTCTCCCAACCGGCCGGCGACCGTCTCCCGAGCGGCCGGAGACCGTCTCCCGGGCGGCCAGAGACCGTCTCCCGAGTCCAGCCCGGCCGGAGACCGTCTCCCGACCGGCTGGAGACCGTCTCTCACATATGACGGGCCGCTGCGGACTGCCCGGCATTCAGTGCGCCATTTACACGCACGAGCGCCCGGCCGCGATGAGAGTTCATCGCGTGCCACCCAGTCATATTTCTTGGCGCCGCTCCGCAGACTCAGCCTGTATCAATCTTACGCTCGGCCCCGCCTCGTCGACCGACAATCCAACACGGCTCCCTGAACTGCAGAGAACCTGATGAAAATCGGCTACGCAGAGATATTTGGAGTCATCGTCCCGGAAACTTTCAAATGAATGAACTTAAACGGCTTCTGTATGAGTTCGGAATGATCTCGCAGTATTGGATTATTGCGCTATTTTCAGGTGACTTGACTGATACTAATACGCGAATTTCTGCTCTCTGCCCACAGCCTGTTGAACGCCAACCAGATAAAATGTGTCGGCGCGGACACGTTCCGTGACCTGAGCAGCCTGACACTGCTGTGAGTATGACCCGGTGACACCTCGGTGACACCTCAGTCACATCGGTCAGCTGTGGAACTGACACACCGGGCCGCCGCCAGTCTCATAAGTCAGTGCAGTGGTCGACAGAATGTGGGTACCGGACACAGCCGTGCCATCTATTGACAGGAGTTCCAGGAACGCTGCATCTAGACGTCACTCCGCGTTTATTTGTGAAGTGTTATATTATATATTTGCGATTCCGCCGCAATATCATTGCCTTTGTTTGAATATTCCTTTTGTATTAGATATTTATCTCAGCTTTACGTTTATACATATTCTTACTTCTATTCTATTCTATTATTATTATTCTAACTTCTGACTTTTAGAACATTATTTGTCGGGACAATTACAGTAAGCCACATTGCTTGCCCGACCTTCTACATTCTTTCTTTGGCAGATTGAACCCGTATTGTAATAACAACCCTTTCCTGGCTATAACAACATAAGCTCAAACTGTCTACGATCATTGCTCCACCGTTCCAACCCCTCCAGCAAGTCACCCGCAGTGATCACGTGACGTGTCACGTTTCCTGCCGCTGTTTGCTGTAGGTATACTTACTGGTCCAGATTTATGAGCGTGCGGGTATGAAGATCGGCGGCTAGCCTGAAGACCGATGCAAAGGGATTACGTAATATCTGTAGCGTTTCTTTCCTAAAGCGACCGCATGGGTCACGAAGAGCTTCCGTGACGAGGGACATTGAGCAATCGTGATGCTCACTCGTGGCTATCGCTCGTCAGACCGCTCGTGCAGTTTCCCGACGATCTTCCGCTGAAATCACTCGATAGTGGTCACGTCACCTCTGGCGGGCTTATGACGATCCTCCACAAAAACCGCTAGTTGGGGGGTTATCACTCGTGACATCGTCTCGTGACATCGTATCGTGACAGCGTCTCGCAATGATCTTCGTGACGGCGCCTCGTGACGGATTTCGTGATAACTCTGTGATGGATCAGCGGACGACAATTATCAGCAGCGCCCCTAGAAGCTGGCTGATCAACCTCGCAGCTCGCCGTGATTTACCGTCTTTCTTTCGTCACGTGGCAATATAACATCTTCATTACAAAGTCGGAGTATGTGCGCGTTATTGAAATTCTATGCAGATGGCGGCGGTAAGTGGTGCGGCCGCGGGTCGGGCCGGGGGGTGGGTCCATCAGAGATCGGCCCGGCCGCGGGGCGCGATCGTTATGACCGCTCCGATCAGAGGCGATAGTGGAGCCAAGTGCCGGCCGCGGGACGAGGGTGCGCACTGCGCCGCGCCGGGGGCAGCGGCCGGAGCCGAGAGGGCAACAAGGATGGACTCAATTATCCCCCGGGGGTGGGCCGCAGTCTGTGCCTTCCAGCTGAGGGTTCCGACCCCATAGGAGCGGACTGATGCCCGCAGTCCCGAGCTGGAATATCGCCAGCTGATGATGACACCGCGACCAGCTCGGACTGTTACACCAGCGACCAGTGTCCCGTGTATGACACGTCCGGTAGCATCTCTCGGGGACCATCTGCTGCCGGGACGTGCCTGTCTTCGCTCGTTATCTGCGTCGTGGTCGTTAGGCGGAGTGTCATGCATGTGCCGCCACGGATCGACGGCGATCGGCCGAATGTGGGCCACCGCCACACGGCGCGGAACACGAGCAGTGCGAGCCGCCAGCAGCCCGCTGAAACGCATCGTCTTCAGACGCGCCTCACATCGCCGTTTCATTCAGCCGCCTAACGTGTAATTTGATATAATTTGTCGTACAAATTGCTATGATTATGCTGGCATCGTAAGGGTTGCGTGAATGCTTCAGGTAGTCTGATTCAGCCGTGACCTTTGAGCTTATAATTATGTTTCCGTGTGGAACTCCCGGGGTCTGTTAAGTGTCATTCCACGCATTGTGGGCTCTATTATTTGTCATCCTCTGTAAATGCTTATAGGCAGTTGCGTTCGATAACTCTAACAGAGATACATCGATGAGCGATTTCCGATATTCGGCATTGGCGTCTGCAAATACGACATTTCAATACATGATGGATGAGTCTATCACGCGGAAAGATGTGTTCACGCGTGGGCTCCGATAACACAGTCCTGGCGGCAATTGTTCCGATCGAAGACATTCAATCACTGTATATCTTGTTTTAATGCATCAGTGTGACGGTCGCTCGCGTGTCGGCTGCAGGTTCTTGGGATCCGGCTGTGGACGTGGACAGGTAGGCTCGTCCGTTATCACTACTTACTAGGTCCGGCTGAAGTGTTCCGTGATGCAGTTGTTATGTCCCCAGATTACCATACGTCCCTGTAGATGAAGCTGACCTGTGCGTAGATGCGACTGTGATGTCTTCCGGTTCGACTGTGATCTACCCAAATGCGATGCGATTGACTTATAAATAGTGACGCCAGCGATGCCCCTGATAAATGTCCCGTAATCAGTGCCACTAAAGTTCGCCTCTATTGCAGGTCGCTGTACGACAACAAGATCAGCAACTTGCCCAACAACACGTTCAGCTCTCTGCTCGGCATTCAGACGCTGTGAGTAGCCGCGGACAGGAAGTGTTTTTCGGTCCGTTTTTCCGGCCGCTGTCGCTCCATATAGCCGTCGCGGCTGTCCGCGAGTGTCCGCCTCGGCGGCGAGTCAGCGGTGTGCGCCGCTATCGCCGCATCACGGCCTGTCGCCCGGCCGTCCCGCCTCCTCCCTCCATCCATCTCCGGACGCCGCCGCCGCCGTCAGCCGTCACAGGTGCCCCTCCCGCGCCAGAGAGGAACGCTCCCGGCGCGATTGCGGCCGAACCGGCGCGGCTGACGACTCCATCGCCGCGCGGTGACAGCCGCTGCGCCGCCGCTCGCCGCAGAGACGAGCAGCGGCGCGGCGAAGACGCCGACACGACGCGCCGACACGTCAGTCATGTTTTATACATGTCGCTCTCGACGCAGGGATGAATATTCACCGGCCGTTTGCGTGAGCGCGTGTGTCGGTGTTTCTGTGAATGATTCATCGAAGTTCGGTGGCACCTGAAGCGGCCGTCCCACGCAGTACGAGTGGCCGTCCGTCCGTCCGACAGCCCTGTCAGCTGAATATATTGCGCGTCTGCTCTGATAACCGGTCCCGCCCCCGGCCATGCTGATGGGAGGAAATGTGCTGTTTTAAATTTGATGCGCGCTCTGGATTATAGTAGGCGATTCCACTTTCGAATCACTTTTCACTGCATAGTTGGGGACTGGTCATAAATCGCAAGAGGTACAAATAGGAGATTGAAATAACAATAGACTCATTTTAAATAGCCAGACTTCAAAATGTAAGCCTTAAAGCGTAGGGTGCTAAAAGTAGTATCATCTCATTGTAGATACATGATCTCTCATACCTATCATCCCATTTTATATACAACAATATTCCTTCATACTGTTTTTGTGGCGGGCCGTCAAAGCCTTCTCATTTGTTGCACCTTCCGCAACTTTTTGTCCGCGGCGCCAGTCGCTGTAGCCAGAATCTGCGGGCCAGGTGACACTAATGACCGGAGCGTGTCCGTCAGTGGACGCCGATTAATCTGCGGCGCCGACGAATCGGCCACATCTCGATACCCCGGACTCTGGCCGAAGCGGCTCCGTCCGAAATAGACTGCAGGTCTGTTTGGCGACGGCAGACGGTGCACAATCAATTGGCGGCGGTGCAGCGCGCCGAGCCGGCCACATGGCGTCTGTTTGTTTTATCGGTGGAGAGTCGCGCCCTCACAGTCCCCGCAGAGTCATGAGTCAGTGTCAGGAGTCGTGCCGGCGCCGGCTTTGTAAGCCATTAGCGGTGTTGTGCTAGATCGCTGCAGCTGCGAATGATATTCGGTCGGCAGCCAGCGGTATCGGATGATGTTTGGTCATCCGTCAGCTGTCGATTGGACTCAGAGTCCGTGACCGGTCGGACTTACAGTCAGAATCGATCGTCTATTTGACTCTGTTAGGACTCGTTAGTCAAGGAAATCCGACGTACCAGACTTCTGGTTTCATAAGGCTGGACAAACAATCCGACGAATGACCAGACGTTCGGACAAACTGACAAACGGACTGGCTGAACTGTCATCTCTCTCCTAATGACCCTTCTTTTTACCGTCCATGCCGGCTCTGCCAGCCCCAGAGCCCGGGGCGAGCCCTGGAGAGGAAACGCGAGGCGAACCGGTACCGACCTCGCATCGGACACGGTCCCGCTGTCGGGGGGCCTCAGGGGGGGGGGGGCGGAGGGCGTGGTCCCACCGTCCGACGGTCCCGGGATACCGCCCGAGGCACCGGGCAGGCCACTGGTGTCAGGCGCGGAGCAGGTCACGTCTCGTTGGACCGGGTGATGTGCAGCGCAGGTCTGGAACGATATTAACCGACTTTCAGGCTAACGTAGTCTGAATTCATTCCCGGAAACACCTGATCGCAAATGCTAGAGATTTAGTCACGCAAACCACATGACAGACGCCCGCATGAGCACCCCGACGTCTTGCCTAACCTCACGACGTTCGTGCGGCCCGCTCGGCGTCAGGGCGGAGCTGACGACATCTCGGTGGAGATGTGGTGATAGCTGTCGGTCTGCATGTGGGCCGCGCGGGCGACAGACTCGTCTCGCCACAGGGCGTCACCATCCGACGCCCCGCCCCGCCAGACCATGAACCCTGTCTCCGCCGAGTGACCGATCGCCGAATCTGTCACGGCAAGTCTCATATACGTCTGGCTCAGCGTCGTTTTATCGCGGCATAAAGGCGTCGTCTGGCAGGCAGCCGGCGGCCGCGAGAGGCGCGCGCAGGACGTGACCCTCTGAATGGAGCGCCCCCGAGCCGCGACGCCCCGCGTGCGGGCGCCCCGGGACGTCAGATCATCCGGGATACGTTTGTGTGCGCGTGACGGGGCGTTAAAGTCCCGCCCGCGCGGCGCGGCTGGGAAAAACAGACGCCAGCGACGAGGGAGGGGCGCGGGGGACGTCCGCCGTCACCCGTCACCGCCTCTGGAGGCGTCATCAGCGCCCATCGGCCCACCATCGGAGACCGCGGCCGCAAATGCGTCGCATAGCTGCGGCCGCCAGTTCCGCGTGTTTCCAGGAATATTTGTCGTTCGTCAGACAGCGGCGGATGCGCCGGCGGAGGATAGAATGCACCGGTGTGGTGTGGCGACGGATAGCGGTGGATGGCGGCACTGGCCGGGCGGAGAGACAAATTTACAACCCTGCCGCCACCACCGCCGCCGCCGGCTACCTTTTTACGGCTCTGAAAAACGACGGCTTATCGGCTCGCCGGCCGCCGGACTCACGGCCGGGACTCATCGAACGCTGGCGTGCCGGCCGCCGATTAGACCGACCCGCCCGGCCGAAATTGGCCCGCTCCCCGGCTGAACACGCTCCCGTGCGGAAAAAGCGGCCGCGACGCCGTTTTTCTGCGCTTCGGTTTGTTCTGGGAGCCGGCTGCTGTCGGGCCACCGAGTTATGGGCCGCGGGTATTTAGCATAAGCGATTTAGCACGGTCCGACGGTCCGACGGCGGCTCGTTTGGACGTGTGTCCGACAGCCGTGAGATTCGACCGCCTCTGAAGAGAGCTCGGCGGCCGCTTTGATTCATGCAAACCTGGCATGAACCGCTCACTGGATTCGCGGTGCGGTTGCCACACCTCCACGGTGACAAGTGATGGCGCTTGGCGTTTGAGGTCCGTGAATGCAGAAGATCCATCTGGCGGTGGTGGGAGCTATTAGGGGACATTCATAAATAAGCGGCGCCTGGCCGGCAGTGGGAGGCGCCCGGATAAGGCACCAGGCGCTACGCCCATAAACGCTCTCCATTTGAGGGAAGTCTCACAATGGCCGGGGCGGCCGGAAAACACCTCCGCTGTCTTGCGCGGTTCATGAGCTACAATCTTCAGATGATTGTCCTGTCGTTCTCCCGAATGGAATTCCTGGTCACGCCCACGCGTAACGCATTGTATGCGCCTTCGAAGCACTAGAAGCGTGATGTAGAACGGCGCACCATCGCCGCGGGAGATATTATTGTCTTGTCCTCAAACGCCGAAGCAAAATGCCACACGAGCACCCCGGTGTGAGGTGTCAGCTGTGATTGAACGTTGTTACATTTTCCTGTGAAGTTCATGTGACAAGAAACGAGTTCGAAACCCACTCCCGCGGCACCTGAACGTTAATCCTGGGCATCAAAATGTTTCGGCGGAATTTTAACATTGCTCAATTCGCAGAAGACAAAAAGCTCGCTTCTTACAATCCATTATTTCTTAATCGAACGAGGAAATATAGGTCATGCTTTCCATATTTTCATGTCGCCTCCGTGCCAAGACGGGCGGGAATGTCGCTTACAGGACACATTAGCCCTTCAGCATCGCCCGCTTAGTTGCGATATCAGCAGAAAGGAAAAACAACGAAGAATGCCTTCAGAAAACTGTCCAAAACGTGTTGGCGTGCGGCGTTGAGTGGTCGCGATCGGAGGCGAGCTGGAACCGAGCCGGGCGAGCGGCGGTCACAGCCGCTCGGCGAGTGTCCGGAATCCGGGACAGAGAAGCTCTGCGAGTGGCCGGATTCCGGGGCACAGCGACCCTGCGAGTCCTCAGATTCCTGGGCACAGCAGCTCTGCGAGTCCCCAGATGCCGGGGCACAGCCGCTCATGGGAATGCCTGAATTCCGGATCGGCTTAGCGTTTGAATGGAGCGCCGTTGGTCGGATCCCGCGGCACCTCGCCGTCTGACGTGGCCGCGTGAAGGCTCTGGACGGAACAGGAATGGGAGAGTCGGACGGGGCGGAGTTCAGATTACAGCGGACAGACCGCCAGCACCGCCCGGCTGCACGCGCTCCCGATCCCGGCGGTGCCCCCTCCCGCCTCGGCTCACCACTGCACGAGGAGCGATACGAAGGCACGCTCAACCTACCCGCCTGCTGACTGGCGGTTTCGCCTGGAATTTTATCCACCCACGAAGAGTTCCCTCAGAGGATGACGAGCGCAAACTGCTCAATGTTAATGAACTATTTTCAAACTGGGTGATTAATGGCGTCCGTGGCTGTGGCGAGTGGTGAGAGATGGGGATACACGGATCCCCGCGGCTGCCAGACACGTAACGAATGGAGGCCACCCGTGCAAGGTCAGAAACCTAAATCGAGCGGTGGATCGTAAGGTCCTAACAACCCTTGTTAATGCCAGACCGTAACAAAATGGTGGAGCGTTGTCAAAGTAATGCCAGTGACGTAACGAATTGAAACGTAACGCACGCACGGCTGTGAAACGTAAAATAGGTACTAGAGACGCAATACTTCAATTGTGTACTAATTTTACATGCGTAGTAATCGAACGACTGACAAGTTATATCCAGATCACGGACATACATTTCATTCACAATAGTCTAGCCTCATTGCATCTTTCGCTGCGGATACTTCTTTTCACCCGTATACGATTTGTTGTAAATGTCTGACCACACGCCACGCCATATTCCCGCCTACCTTGACACGGCGCCCGTCCTATAACACTGACGATGACCTCCCGTCCCGGCAGTCACCTGGGTCGGAACCCGTTCACGTGCGACTGCCACCTGGCGTGGCTGGTGTCCTTCGTGCAGCAGCGTCCCGTGGAGACCTCCGGCGTTCGCTGCGCCGCGCCTCGCCGCGTGCAGCGCCGCCGCCTGGCCGCCCTCCAGGTCAACCAGCTCCAGTGTGAGTAGAGCTCTCAGGTCAACCAGCTCCAGTGTGAGTACAGCTATCAGGTCAACCAGCTACAGTGTGAGTAGAGCTCTCAGCTCAACCAGCTACAGTGTGAGTACAGCTCTCAGCTCAACCAGCTACAGTGTGAGTAGAACTCTCAGGTCAGCCAGCTCCAGTGTGAGTACAGCTATCAGGTCAACCAGCTCCAGTTTGAGTAGAGCTCTCAGGTCAACCAGGTCCAGTGTGAGTACAGCTCTCAGGTCAACCAGCTCCAGTGTGAGTACAGCTCTCAGGTCAACCAGCTCCAGTGTGAGTAGAACTCTCATGTCAACCAGCTCTAGTGTGAGTACAGCTATCAGGTCAACCAGCTCCAGTGTGAGTACAGCTATCAGGTCAACCAGCTACAGTGTGAGTAGAACTCTCATGTCAACCAGCTCTAGTGTGAGTAGAGCTCTCAAGTCAACCAGCTCCAGTGTTAGTAGAGCTCTCACCACAATGGTCTGATCGTTTTTAGTGTTTAGTTTTCACATGTGTAAATACTAAGGCCATTTGTATTTGTATTGGGCCTTATCATTGATGACAGGGTCTCTCTTTATCAAATGTTTTAGCTAGTTGATTTATTTTAAGGCAAACCTCGGAAGTTATTACGTGTTTCGTTTCTAGATAGGCGGCTGTGTGGTTAAGCTCAAGGCAATAGTTTGTCTTTTAGGCGCGAGATTGTCTGAAATAAGCTACCTACTGCTATATATTTGGCAGATGAAGTTTTGTATTACTCAAAATTCCTTTATATGACATAGTCTTATATTAAAGCTTGGCTTTGTATGAAATTTAAAGTGGTGTTTGGCGAACAATAAATGGGATATTTATGTTCAGAAGCAATTACTTCAAACTGCGACATACATTTCACATAAATTCAACAACTTTTAGAAACGTGGGACAGTCCCTTTAAATACCTAATTTACGGACTGGGCATCCTGGATATGGTCGCATCGAATTTCATGCCTTTCAAATAACAGTGTTGCACGTTGTACAGGGCCCTAATAAGTGTCAGCGGTTAAAGGAATTAATTCCGAGAAATGAACCGTATATTTGACGATTTATATCTGACTCTCATACTCTGTCAGAATGAAATTACATCGTAAACGTGATGTATTCTACCTACAACGAAGTTTCATTCGTTGAACTCCGATACTTGCCTCAATCATGTTCACACAAAAAACTCAGACCAACGGAGTCAGCCCGTAAGCAAGCTTGACTAGTGTGTTTTACAGTGTGGGCACTTCTTTGACAAGCACCCGACTGATAATCATTTAGTCGTTGATAGCCTATGAAATTATAAAGTCAATAAACTGGACATCGTAATTAGTCATTTCTTTCCGCGGCCATAAAATGCTGATTGGCTGGGCTGTAACTTTGATTACCTGACCGGCGGACGTGGTATCGCGACACCCGTGAGTCGTGACTGCCGTGTAATGACGAACGGAAACGGTAACCGCCCCCCCCCCGCCCGCCGCCCTCCAGGTCCCAAGGAAGGCGAGAGCTCACCGTACCACGAGTGTCTGCTCAAGACGGTCGAGTGTCCGGACAAGTGTGTCTGTTTCGGCACCACCGTGGACTGCTCGGGCCGCGCGCTGAAGGGCATCCCGGATCACATTCCCGGCACCACCACACAGCTGTGAGTATGTCCATAACGAGCCAGACGCTGCCTACGAGCACCCAGTGCTGTACTTAGTCACTATTTAATCCCCCTTTTGGCTCTGTGATCTCATCCGCAGCGCCACACTTATGGCATCATGAGCTGGTCATCCTCGTTGCATAGTTTTATATTTCCGTTGGCAGATGACGGAACGAACCCCAGCACGACTGGTACACGTATCAGCTAGCATTAAAATGCTTTTATTTTAGTCATATAGTTATTTCAAGTTTTTTTATATTTTAGTCATTATATTTCCGCCGTTTTCTGATGCAGTGTCGCGCTGCATCGGTTGTTGGATTCATTTTCGGCAGTCCGTGGCGACATATCGCACACTACACAGACGTGCCAGGTCTGCCTGCAGTGTCGACCTCATCTCTGTTTAGCATCGGGATAACCCAACTCTGTGTAACCGGCAGCATCCTGAGCAATAACGAGATTTCACGGGTTCGGGCCCGGGAGGGCTTCTCCGATCTGCGCGCGCTGAAGCGACTTGACCTCGGGGTCAACCTGATCGAGAGCATCGAGGACGGCGCCTTGAACAACATGAACTCGCTCGAAGAACTGTGAGTAGCTGTGATGTCAGTCATTTTGTCTCTCCACACAGACACATATTCTGTGTTGTAACGCAGTTGCGATATAATTACTGTCGTCAGCTATTTTTTTCCTGTCTGTCTGTTGTAGCAGAATCGGACGCACTGGTAATACGAGTGCAAATTTATCTTGTCGCTAGTATGTTTTCTTGTCGTTAGTATTGCTACACTTTCGTAAGGTTGTCAGACATATTGCACAATCGTTTTAATTGGAATTCTTTTCCAATTTCCATTAAATAGGTTAGTGCGATATGCACAGAAGTCGTATGTGACCGGTCCCTCGCTTATCCAACAATGGGACGTCACCTGTTAATGTGCTGATGTATGACGTCTGCTTCACTGGACTGACAGCTACCGTGCACTAGTCAGGTGAACCACAGTACCTGACGCAATGCTGATCCTCCACACCGCAGCTGAATGGCTGTCCGACTCCGGTACCAGATGTTCCTTTCGCCTTACTGTGTCTCAGCACGTTACGCCGTCACACGGGTCACTGCCCGCTACAGCAGGGTAACCGTACCGTTTCAGCATCCTGTCGGAGAACGAGCTGACCCGTATTCGGAGTGGCACCCTGCGCGGTCTGAGCAAGCTCCGTATGCTGGCCCTCAACCACAACAAGATCAGCTGCCTGGAGAGCAGCGCCTTCAAACACCTCAGTCGGCTGGAGACGTTGTAAGTACACTCACACGCTGCTGCTAGACGGAAGCTGCCAGTGGCAGTGACCATAGCGGCCCACTTTGTCGGTGGAGTAATGCAGAGCAAAATGTACGGACAGGACTGCATCTATATGTGCATTGTGCAGACATCACCGAAATGATAACTGCATCTATCTGCGGAGATGTCAGCGAAAGTGATAAATAGCTTTCACCTCACCAAGCGCCAGCTCCGTTCAGCAGTCCCGTTCATGGACGGCGCATAAAGAGCACCTGTTGAGCTAATGACATACCACTGGCTATCGTTTGTTTTCTTTCCACACCATCAACGGTCGCATTGACCGCCGGCCGATGGACACCTCAGCCTGACTCTGCCTGACTCAGCAGTTACCGACCCCCCCTCCCCCCCCTCCTCTGACCCCGACCACCCTCCGCCGTGGTTGCAGTGACCTGCAGTCGAACCCGCTGGCCTGCGACTGCCGCATGCGCTGGATGACCCAGTGGCTGGCGGCCAAGCTGAAGGACAACCTACAGGTGGGAGCGCCGACCTGCGAGCTGCCGGACCGCCTGCGAAGGAAGCCGCTGACGCACCTCTCCGAGGCCGACTTCCAGTGCGGAGGTGAGAGACGGCAGGCGCCCGGTCCTCGGCACACATTGCCGTCATATCCCGAGAAGAAGGTCAGCTCTTCCAGAGCTCTTGGTATTTTCTGTGAGTTTCATAATCATGACGATGAAAGGTGGCCACCCAGGGTT